>CAVNYN010210981.1:0-48162 GCA_963692815.1 Nyctanthes arbor-tristis | reverse complement strand
AATGATAAATTGTTAAAAATATCATTTTTTACAAATTGCATATTGACAATAAAGTTTGATAGAAAGATAATAATAACAAAAAATTCTATTAACTACATAAGAATACACAACTATATATATATTTTTTCCATACCTATAATAAGAAATTTTCTATACAGTCCATTGGACATATGATATTCAATGAATTATGTGACACGATCTCATTGGAGACCGACACCATCCTAGAAGAACGAGTAAGAAATCTCATTACAATTACAATGGTCGGTGGTTAAAATTCCTGATGTGCCTAATTAAGAGTTTGTTTGATCTTATTTATTTGAGAAATTTATAATGAGGAGAGAGGTAGAATGTGTATTGAAAATGTAAATAGATATGAAATATGTAGTTGTAATTGAACAGTTATCAAATCAAATATCAAATTAATGACAAATAAATTTATAAATTGAGAGAATACAGGTGATCAACACAAGCTCTAAGATCTTGTTGCTTCCACCAAATTTCAAGCTTATGACGAGAAAGAAGAAAGAAAAAAAAAAAACCTTTGACACTCTCCTGTCGTACGTTGTCTAATTAATACAATTACTACCATCTGTTAATTTTTCGCGCATCGAGAAACTGCTATTTCCTTCGGTAGTTTCTAACCTCGATCCTAAATATTAATTTTTATATATGGGTTTTCCCCTTTTGTGAGCACAGAGCAATGTTTGAAAATTACGATCTCTTTCGGAGGGTGTGGTGTGGGCAATGATTATTCTCTGAGGTACATTCGAATAATCTAAGACAGAATATGCTCTTTGCGACAACTGTTTTTCAACGCTCGCTATTTGGCGGTTTTATTTGTACGAGTGCTCTTTCATGTGGGTTGTCTGTCGTTCGATTTTTGAATTCCTGAATATACTGCTTTCTTCAGTTTCATATACATAGCACAGATCTGTCTCTCTCTTTTGTTTTTAATATCGTGGAATTATATATAGGAGATTTTTGTATATAATCGTGTCTTTGAATTTATTGCTTCTTCACTCTAGGCAAGAGAAAATTTTGTTTTCCCTACCCGATTCTATTGCCAATCATCCGGGTTCTTGATCTTTCACCTGTGTTGCTTATCTTGATTTGGGTTGTCCTTGAAACTTAAGTTGTTGGAAGATTAAGTTGGGGAAAAAACTTATAATTTGATTTTTGGGGTGACTAATGATACTTACTGTATATAGATTGGAGGTGTGGGATTATGAAAGGTTGCATACCAGATAAAAGATTCCGTCTTTTTGGGTATCTTGTAATGTATTTCTGTGTTTCTTTAGTGTAATTTCAAGATTCTGTTAGTTGGGAAGTAGCTCAAGTCTTGAAAAATCTTTCAAGATGCAAGCTGTGGGGAAGCTAGGTAGTTATATTAGTAAAAGTGTATATACAGTCTCTGCGCCCTTCCACCCTTTTGGTGGTGCTGTAGATATCGTTGTGGTGGAACAACCAGACGGGAGTTATAAGTCTTCGCCTTGGTATGTTCGGTTTGGGAAGTTTCAAGGGGTGTTGAAGACAAAAGAGAAGATAGTGAACATTAATGTGAATGGTGTTGAGGCAGATTTCCACATGTACTTAGATCATAAAGGCGAAGCCTATTTTCTGAGGGAGGTGAATGTAGAGGAAGGGATATCATTTTCTCCTCCATCCTCGTCGGGCGAGGATACGGACAGGCAATTTGGCGATTGGAGGCCAATGAAATCTAAAAGTTACAATTACGATGCTAATTCTTCTACCTCAGTTTTGGAAGGGAGAAAGAGGAATGCCGTGGTTAGGACCAATGCTTGCCAGTCTCAGATCGTGGGCCTTGTTTTTGGGAGGAAATCAATGAAAGAGGATGGAACTCAGGAAATAGATGGTCCTGATGTTGTTCGAATAAATTCATTGGAGCGTGCTGAGATTGCTGCTGATCTTTTGGACTTGAAGTGGTCTACTAATATTGCCTCAACCGGGCATGGCAAAGACAATAAATCTCGGTTTGCTGCAGAAGATACATCAAAAGATGACATCAATAAGAATTTATCAGAGGATGGTCCTCCACATAATGGCATTTTTTCTCACTCCAGCTATCAGAAACTAGAAAATTGTGTCCAGGAAAATGATACAGAGAAGTCATGCTTAACTTCTGTTTATGTTAGTGAAACATCCACATCAACTGAAAGTGTTAAAGAGGAGACTTACAAGTCGAAGTCTGAAACATCTATGATGACTGAGGTATTGGATTTGGCTAAAGTAGATGATCCTGAGGATCCTTATACTGTCAAGTCTGAGCTTGCAAATTCTCACTCTCAAATTTCAGAGTCTATTGAGAAGCATAATGGTACTTCAGACACCAGTTTTGTCAAGGAGGAGAGTGGAACAGATAGAATCCAATCTTTTTGTTGTTATGAAACTCTTGAGAGCTCAAAACAAGAGTTGGATGGTGTGGCTGAAAAATCAAATGTCACCTTTTCTTATGAAGGATGTGCAGAAGTCTGTGTTCATGCCAAAACTACGCATATCACTACTGAGTTAACCTCCACAGTGAATTCTGGACAAGACCTTCCGATCTCGGATGCATCATTAGAAGGAGGATCTTTAAACCTTGTAGAGTGTTTTGGGAACGACGATCGTTTCAGTGTCTTTCCTGATGAAAAGAATTCTGAGACTGCTGGAACTTCTCTGAACTCCACTTCAGAATGTAATACAACTGAATCCCATTGTCAAGTTGTTTCTTCATACCCATCAAATGATTCCTTTGATGAAGTTGAGCCACTTGGTGGTCTAACCATCTCTGGTTTTAGCAACTCACCTTGTTCAAATGAAGAAAAGAGAACTATTTGGAAAGAAGATAAAACAAGTAAGCATATGTCCTGTTCAGAACCTGAGGTTGTTCCTCAAATATCAACTGGTAAGGGGGCCATTCTAATAATCCCATCATCGGAAATCTCAGAGGAAGAACAACTCCTTTTTGGAGATATGGATGATTCAAGACTTAGCGAGGCTAAATGTAATGACTCCATCTATCCAAATGATGAGAAAGAAACTTATCCTCCAGTCCCATCAACAGTTTCTAAGGTAGCGGACAAGTATTTTCCTCCAAAATGCCCTAGTTTGGTTTCAGACAAATCTGTTAGAGAGGATCCTACAGAAGATGCTAAAGAATCAAGAAGAAATTTAAGAACCATATCTAGCAGTGACAGTGTTAGCATTAACACTATTAGCCAAGTTCATTCTAAGGAACCTGCAAGAATGGCGAGATCTCTGCCGAATATGTTGCCTCTCCATAATGATTTAGATGCTTACAGTCTTGACCATTCTTTCAACCAGTCTTCAAGTTCAGATGACAAGTCAGGTTTGAATAATAGACTCCGATTACCTCGGGCACAATCAATAGCTAAAGATATCAAAGTTTTGGAGGAACTAAAAAAGGGACCAGCAAATCCAGCCTTTGGTATGAAATTGATTTTATTTTTGAAAATTTAATGTTCAATAGTTAAAGTTTTGGGGTGCTTTTTCCTTTTAGATATATTGATTTATAAAAACAGTATTAGTTTTAGGGAAACTTACACGAAGTTGGTTTTCTTCTTGTCTACATATGAATTTTATGCACTATGCCACACTAGCAAATATATATGCTGCTTAGAAGAAGAGAACTTACAGGCTGTATATTTACAAAAATGGTTCGAATGGATTAGGACAGCACGAAACAAGGCTTTGTGGCGTTTGATACTTCTCATTCACATTTTAAAATGAAGGAGCTAATGATATTATGGATTTTCGTGATTTCTTCTTTCCAACATTTTGTGGTTATGGCTCCTTTCCAAAATTGCTGTACAATTCACATCCATATCTCAACCGAGAATGACTTTGTTGTACTTCCTATAAGAATTTTATTTTACGTTTAAATCTGCAAAGAGGTACACATAAAATGATAACTCTCCTTATTTGTCAGTGTAGTGTCATTAAATGATAAGTCAAATAAAATGTAGAGATATATGATGCATTTAAGTGAATTTGTAATTTAATGTCAGCTAAACATGGTGATAATCATCAGTGGTGATGAATAGCACTACTCATTTTTAGTTTGGCGTAGATAAATAAGATGATGTGCATATTATCTCATGCTTTCATATGTCACGGGGAAAATCATGTTGTCAATTTCTGCTGTTATGTCTAAGTTGCTCTCTGAACACGTAGATTTGTTTTATCTATGATTAAAATAAGAGGATTTTTTGATACCACATCATGAACAATATGCTTTAAAAGCTTAAGCAGCGCTCTTCCGATCTAGAGAAACAATCATGTACATCGTTTCAATTTTGTTCTCAATACTTGTGGGATTTTAGAAATTTTAATTTCTTATGAAGGACATAAAATTTACTTATGTAGTTTTTAAAATTTTAATTTTTTTGATTCATGATATGAAACCAATTATTTAGTATGGGATTTGAGCTACAATATGAACTGATCATGGATAATTCTAGTATCAACAAATTATTTAACTTATTTTACCCCATTTATCCTTGAAACATGACGAAGTTCTAAGCCCTCCCTAGTACCGCAATTTCCTGAGCAACATGGTTTTCAAGGTTAAAAGAAATAAAATAAAATAAATAAGCTGAACAATGGACTGGTTTTAGAAACCTTTGTTCTGGAGTCAATATACAATGAAAGAAGGTATGAAAGTTCAAATTGTTTAATACACATGATTAAACCCTTTTTGATGGAAAATCAAGAGACTCTCTTCCTTATTTCCTATGACTGAGAGCTTAGTTCAGTCGTTTTAAAATACAAAAATGATCTACTCTCAAAAATGTTTTGCTCTAGAAATATAAAAAGGTTTATATAGCTTGGCTTTATGCGTGTGTATTTATTAATATTGGTTTTGCTCTCCAAGTTCTTGCTCTCCTAGTTCAGGGGGAAAAAAATAAATAAAATCCTTGTTGTAAATATTTTGCATCTTTTGACACCTATAATTTAGCTTTGTTCTAGTATTATAGATGAAGTTGTTGATTCCTTTCCAATTCATTAATTGTGAACAAGTAGAAATTGCATTGATTCTAATCGCAATCAACACGGAATGTTATAAGTCAACTTATCATATGGCCTAGTCAAAAGGCGAAGAAAAGATAACAAATTCAAGGTGGAGAGAAAGCTCTTTAAGATTTTATGCCCAGCAGAACATTGAAAACTAAATAAATCATGAAATGGAGGCCAGACAAAAAGGAATTTAAAATAGAAAACCATATTGTTTTCGCCCATGTTTGCAAACCAATTCTAATTTTAAATAAAATTTGGTCAAACCAATTACATCCACATATTTCGGGGGCTTGCATGTACTGCACAAATCTCCACTATTCAATCCCACTCATATTCTCTCTTATTTCTCATTAGAATTAGTTTGCTAACGGGGGCTTAATGACAAGGCCATTTATCAGTTATTCTTGTACAATTTTAAGTAATACAAGGTCAATAATTCTGCCTATGAATGCAATGAATATAAACAAACTAGGGACCAGATATACAGACTCGTAATGTGATGACAATAAAGATACAATGACCTGCCTTAGGTGTTCTTTAGCCTTTTTAAACATCTGGTTCCTGTTCTACTTTTGCAGTTTCTTGTTGTAGTAGATTATAATTAGCTTCTGCCTCCTACTATCAGTTGGCCTCCCCATTCTCATTCAGTAAAGCTGTATTTGTTTTTTGTTAGTGCAAATTTAAGCTGTATATTATTGTGGTTGTTGACTAGTAGAAGTCTTGTAGGAAATGCACCTATGGCCACTGATTCCTCTAGCAGAAACAGGAGAATTTGGTCCTTTTCGTTTAGGAGATCTAAAAGCGTGCAAGTTTCCCAGCCCTCTACAGATGACATTGAAAATTCTAATGTTGAAAATATTTTGAGGACCACATATGATTTGGAAGGAGAAGAGAATGTACAACAGCTGAAGGTAAATAAGAAGAAAATAAGGTCGCTTACACCAACATCTGAACAACTGGCATCCTTGCATTTAAAAGAAGGGGGGAACATTGTGATATTTACCTTCTCAACTGCAATGCTGGGGAGGCAACAGGTTACTTCTGTTTCACTATTTTGACAAAATTAATACTTTGAAGCTTGATCATTTATTACGACAACCTTTCTTTCTATTTATTTATTATTATTCAACTGTATATTTACCACCGATCATCTATGCCAACATATCTAGATAGGTAACAATGCATTTCTGTGCTTACTTAAAGTTAAGATGTCCAGGTTGATGCTCGGGTTTATTTCTGGAGATGGGACACTAAAATTGTGATATCAGATGTTGATGGAACAATTACCAGGTCTACATTTATTTTGCTCTGTGGTCTTTCTTCTCTCATACCATTGTATATACTGTAATATATTAAGATAATTTGACGTTCTGATGACTGAATTCGACGAATGCAATTTTTTTCAAACGCGATAGTGGAGAGGTGAATGGTTTCTTTGATTATTTGTAGATTGATATCATTCATTTCCTGTTTTTGTAATTTAAAAGGTTAGCTTGTCATTAATAATGTGAAATTTGTTTAATTACATTTGATTTCTTCCAAATCAGTATCATGAGATTGTTTTGCAATCTATGTGTATATATTGGAGATAAGATCATTATGTATCTGTTAGCTTAAATAAGTGTTTGATTCTCATTTTCATTATTCTTTCTCATTATAATTTCACCTACCACTGATTTGATAAATACCCAATTATCACTGCACATTTCAAATTTTAATTAAATCTCTACCACTCATCCTACCTTAGTATGATTTCCTTTGATATATTCCTACATATGTTTGTTCAGCTATTGTCTAAATTGGATCTTTGTGTTGATAGGAATTTATCCGGATCTTGCTGCAAACCTCTATATTTGGTATACTATTTTTTATGTATATATGTTTTAAATGGTAAAAGTGTACAAAAATGCATAGTCTTCCTAGCTCATATAAAAAAAAGTATACTGATTTATAGATGTATTTATTATTTGTATGCATCTTAGATTAAGGATATGATTTCTCCAAGTTGTCTGGTCTTCATTCTAATTTGCAGCATTCTCTGGTCATAACACAATTGGCTTCATTCTCTTTCTCTTGTTCATCCTTCCCTTATCTGAAATCTTATAATTTTTTATCTGCTACAGGTCAGATCTTTTAGGACAGGTCATGCCTTGGGTTGGTATGGATTGGTCGCAGACAGGTGTTGCACATCTCTTTTCAGCAATCAAGGTTCCTTTTACTGCTGCTTATAGTGATTGTGGACAAAAAATAATAATAACTCAACATATTATATTTTTATTATAGAGATAAAACTTAGTACTAATAATTGAAGAATGGATGTGTCTGTGTTAGTAAAGTTCTTGTATGTTGAATGATGCAGGAGAATGGATATCAGTTACTTTTTCTAAGTGCACGTTCGATTTCTCAGGCCTACCATACTAGACAATTTCTACTTAATCTCAAGCAGGTATATTTTGTTGATATTTATTGTCTTAATATAAAATGACGAAGAAAACATAAACTGTAGTTGCTATTTTTGAAACCAAGATATTTCAAGTTTTCCCCAATTAGTTCTCTACTCCTCTTTCAATATAGAAATAGAATGAGTTTAAATGAATGAAATGTTTACTATTGTGGGTTGAAATGTGGATATAAATGGTTTTGACCAATTTCTGTTCTGAAATAGAAGTAGAAATATAACATGGGCTTTATTTCGTGTGTTTTCTGTTTTCCAGACATCAATCTTTAAATTGTTGATCCCGCTGATGGAATTAAGAATGTGTCTGTTTCTTCAGAATGGAAAGGCCTTGCCAGATGGACCTGTGGTGATCTCCCCGGATGGACTCTTTCCTTCTCTATATCGGGAAGGTCACTGATTATTACCTCTTCGATTTCATATTTTCATGCTAGTATCTTACTTTTCTTTCTGCAGTTGGCCTTTGCCCTTTGATTATCATATGTTATTATTATTTTGGTAGCATGGTCGGGAGTTTTCACTGCCACATCATTGGATAACCATGATAGCCATTGAAAACGAAGACATGGTTATAGAATTTCATATATCAGCAAACAAACATTGTTTAGAATAAATTTGGCAGTTATATGGATCCTTTTTCACTGTATGTTGCCTTAATCCTCAAACCTACATCTAGTGTAAGAACAAAAACATTTAGATCCTAGCAATAAAATGGGAGAATCTGTAGCGCAAAACGACTTGTCAGTTCTATGCGCCCTTACCTGTTCTAGTGCCTTGTACTCAATTTTCTTAGATAATCTAAGAGAGGTGGGTTTGCGGCTCCCAAAGCTTGTATTAGCCTGTTATCAAGTACAACTGCCTCTGAAATTAATTTTCCACATCTTTAGTCCCACTCAAATACATCCTTTCCTAATCCCTTGCCAACAATGTAACTCGTTCTTTATATATTTCGGTCGGCTATATTAATCCTTTTGTGCCTCAGTTCTACTCATTGTTAGATGCATGCAAAGATCTGAAGTAAATAGATACTTAGTGATGACAGGATGCCTCTTTAGGTGTACACAACGTTCCGAGTGTCGCAGCCACTCATTATCATTTTGTTAATTTATCGTCAATTGTTGCAATGTGCACTCGTCTTCTTATGTTCTCATTTATGTTATCTATTTTTGTATACCCATACATCCATCTTAGCTGTCCTACTAGAGCTATCTTCATCTTATTAACGTTTGTGCATTAAAACTCCTGTATGTCACAATATAAAGCATAGATGTTATAACAATTTCTACTGAACTCTTAACCTTACAGAGATATTACTGAATTCATGTAGCACTTCATTTCATCTGAACTACTATAACCCTATGCATTTTGACTCTCTTCAATCCCTTCAATGCAATTTGTATGTTCTTGTATTGCCTTTATTTTTATAAGTAGGCATCATGATCTTCATCCAATTATACACTTTCCTAAGGCATATTATTTTATTTTTTAGAGTAGCATAAATGTGGTTCACCTTGCAAGTAATTTACATTATTGTGAGAAATGTTCTTCACTGCTTATCAATGGTAATATATAGAGGAAATGTCAAACTTTTTGCGTATCTAGCTAAATGAAAATGTTTTGAGGAGCCAATTGAAATTGATTTTATTTTCTTTCCCGGTCTTCTGCTATTTAAAACTTTAGATAAATGCTGTCACATATTTCTATAGTTTTAACTGACTCTTGAACGAGCTAAGCTCAACTAATGAGCGTGTGAAGCAAAGGTGATACGAGAAAAAGTTCCCATTTTTTAGAATCATATAACTAGTGCCAGGCTGGATATTAGTCGTGATTGATGAAGCTGACTGTATAAGTTGATATTTAACTTAGCCCTAGGGGATATTAATTGTTGCTTGACCCTCATTTTTATAATCTTGTCATTCTGAGCTATAAAACTCGAGAAAGTGAAATATCCTTTTTAACTAACAGAATAATCTTCCTTTTCTTAGTTATATTAATATGAATACTTTACATACTAGCTTTCAAAAAAGTTTTTTCACTTCAAACACTACTTTTTGCAGCTTTTAGGATTTTCATGACATGGTACCTTTTATAATATAAGAAATCATCTCTTTTGTTTTTGCAGTTGTTAGAAGAGCTCCTCATGAATTCAAAATTGCTTGCTTGGAGGTCAGTAACTTAATTTTCTCTTCCCATAACTGAAACTTCATGCTCCCCCCGTTTCATTATTTTGAGTATATTTTTTTATTTTTTAAATTTGCTCTCAAAACTAAAATATTTTAGCCGATTCTTTGTGTGTGTCTGTTTGGGGGTTGGGGGGTGGCGGCTTTGCTGAAGTTTTTATGTTCCCATAGATATCAGTATTAAGAGATAACTATTGCACCAGTTTTCAGTTTCTTTTTTCATTTAAAGGGATTCACCCATGATTAGCATTAGTCTGTTGTTTGTCTATGCTAAGGAGAGAAAAATGAGGGAAAGAGAATGAAACTATTTACAGTATGTGGGGGTAGTCCGGTCCCAAAGGGAAAGAAACTATTTCCCTGTGTTCCAAAAGAGTTATAACCTCAGCCATCATATCACTGAGACAGGATGGCACTCTAATGATTAGAGTGAAAATCAGTACTCTGCGCATGGAAAGTTTTCGAAGGCCCCAAATCATTTTCCATCAACCATTTTGAACTTTGATTTTGAAGATAGTGGGTTTCATTTATAGTTAGGTTGAGAAGCAAAATATGGTTTTCTGAATGGACACTAAGATTTTTGAGCTTGCTGCTTAGATTTGGATATCCTTATTTTAGTCGTTATTATGCCAGGCTTGTGGTTGTGGACCTGAAAAGGAGAGAACCTTATTGATATTGATAATAGTAAGAGAAACTTTTCATTGCTTAAGACTGGCCTTAGACGGTTGCTTCAAGCATAGGGAACTGTGATAGAATGAGAAAGAAATACGTGAAGTATGGGACCCTCTTTTTTTTTTTTTTTTTTTAAACGTGAATTATAGGACTTATTCACAGATATGACAAAAAGGATGGAGATATAAATTTCAAATGTTTAATAGAAAATTAACTTCAAGGGCGAAGTTTTGAATGCGTTACCCAAAGTAGTGCTGAGCTTTAGCAATCCTAGAAATTTTGGATTTTATATGTTCTATTTAATTTCTATACCGTCCTAAGGTAGCTTCTAGTTTTAGCACTCGGTTCTATTTGGCTGGAGATTGAATTGCCTTGTCATTTATATGCCTCTACCCTTAACCTCCATTCTCATAAAAATTGTTGTTGGTTGTAACAAATATGGAAGGATAAGGAAATGACGAAAGTTCAAACTAGCAATGTGAGTGGAAAGCAATTGATAATATGATTTATGGATTAATCTAAGATTTTTTTCAAGTCGTCCAATTTCAGCAAATATTTACTGTTTGATCATGTATTCTCCGTCTATTTTGTATTCTTTGTCGTGAGACTCACTCACTTTGATATTTTCTATGTTTAAGACTAGTTCCAACAGTAACTTAATTTTCATCTGATTTGCCAGGATATCAGAGCATTGTTTCCTTCTGATAGAAATCCCTTCTATGCTGGTTTTGGAAACAGAGACACTGATGAGTTTAGCTACCTTAAGGTTGGGATCCCAAGGGGAAAAATATTCATCATAAATCCAAAGGTAAGTGTGGATGGTAGTGGCTACTGTAAGAGGTCGGTATGTGGATGGCAATATCATCTAAATTTTCTTTCCAATTATTTACAGGGTGAGATTGTTGTAAACCGCCGCACTGATACCAAATCATACACGTCTCTTTATGACCTTGTGCACGACATGTTTCCTCCTGCGAAATCATCTGAGCAGGTTTCACTCTCACTTCTGTTGTCTGGGGACTGAATGTGATGCATCTCAAATCTATAATGTTTTGCTATTTCATTCTATCATATTCTTTCATCTTTAATTCAATCGAACTTCCTTTTCCTTGGTTTTAGGAGGACTTTAATGAATGGAATTACTGGAAACTTCCACCTCTTCTCATTGATGTTTGAAGATTGAGCAGTTTGAAATTGTAGGCAGTGTCTTCTGGATCAGGCAGCGTTAAGGTAGCTTCTGATGCTTTGTGGTAATTACTGATTTCACTATTTGAAGAAAATATAAAAAGAAAAGAATGAATATAATGATTTTATTGCAATATATTTCTTGCCATTCTAAAGAAAACGGAGCTACATCACTGATTAAATTTTTTAACTCAAGATGTATGCATCCAGGGAACTGGTGAAAGGAAGAAGACCCTCAAGACATTTAGCCATCTAATCTCACTCATGACAAATAGTTATAAGATCTACCGTATTCAGTGGCAGCTCTTTTTTTGTTCTGCTGGCCCAAGATTCAGTCTTGATCATGTATTTTTCATCACAAAATTTACTCTTTTGAATGCTCTGGTGACTGGTATACTGAATAGTAGTCATATAGATTTGGATATTGTTGCAAGGAAGATATATAGATCTGTTATTGCTGATATCGAGTTGATTCTGGGCTAAAGCTTCTTTGCTGGTACAAACTGCAGTATACAGTGGTGTTCAAGGGGAAGGACCTCTCGACTCCCAAAATGCTGCTTCAAGTATGTGAAATTTGTATGTTGATGTAAACTGTATCACATGTAAAGACATGTACAGTGCACGAGTATTGTTATGTATACATATGGAATATTTCATTACATTCTACCATTTTTATGGTATTATTACAAAGGGTTCGAAGCAAAGTTCGATGGTTTTACTTTGTTACAAAAGGTACAAAATATAAAAAAAAAACACAGTAATGTTATTGCTACGGTTTCCACATAACTTAACATCCTTGTACTTATTCATCCATACTAACGTGAACATAAGAGAGACTGCAAATCATTTCATGCACACTAGTCACCCGTACTGAGCTGATTCAGTATACAACAGTAACAATTTTCAAACCCAGATGCTTTTGTGCAAATTCTACAAGGTTGTTGAACTCACCCTCATCAACAAACCCGTTGCTATTAGTATCAGCCGACTTCACAGCACGATTGCTCTTCCATGTGGAAAACCATCCTCCATTAGCCCTAACTGCCTCCCGAAGTTCATCACGGCTAATCCGGCCATCTTTGTCAGTATCGAGTTTCTTTAGAAATTTCTTGAATTCTTCCAAAGACATCTCAGAAGAACCGCCCTTACCGACGATGCCCCTATGATCAGCGTGGATGCCCATATTCTTTGATATTTGATATAGAAGAGAAGACAGACAACTTTGGTGCAACCATATCGAGAGAGGCGGAGATTTATAGCGGCATTCTCCGGCTAACCACACACTAGTGGTCACTAAACTTTTAACGGATTTTCATTTTAGTCATTGTAGTCTTTAGTTCTTTTTTTTTTTTTTAAATCCTTTTATTTATCAGACGTGTGCTCTTCCGAGTTGTTTTAAATTGGATGGCGAACCGATACTTCCATTATTATTATTGTTCCATGAGTAAGTTTGGCGAAAAACTTGAATCATCAGTGAACACATCGGTTAATTGACACTAGCATAGGGACTTAAAGGTTACACCAAATTTAGTGACTCATATTAAATTTTGTATAAAATTAAGTGACTCTAGTGTATTATCCGAGATTCTATCTTATCGAAAGGTAGTATTCGTTACTCATCAACTTTAAATTTCTTATATGATAAGAATCAGAATAAAGTAGTCAATAACATATTTCACAAAGAAACTCCCTACTAAGTATTGAGAGTAACACTTGGTTTAGTGAAGAAGATCTAATATCAGCATGTTGGCATAATAAGCGTGCCAACTTATTAGTTTAACTAATAGAAAAAATAATCTTTTCCTCTACTACAACACATTTGTCCTTATTATTATGTGTTAGTTGGTCAGTACAATAAATGTGTCTTTATTGGTAAGAGAATAAGACTCTTACGTACCCAACCAAGCAAAAACAGAAAAAAAAAATGGATATAGAAATATCAAGTTGGATGTTCTAGGGTAAGAAAGGATTAGGATTCTTGCTTTATTGTATTATTATTATACTTTATCCGAAGTGAGAGATTTTAGTAAGCGTTTATGTTGCAAGTGAAGACGTGGCACAACTATACTTCCATATATATGTAACTGAAAAATCTTGAGACTAGCATAAGTTAGTGAAGAATAAATGGTGACGAAATGAGAGTGTCGTCACACAGGAAGTCGGGCGGGGGTATATATTAATCAATTTGCAAATGGATAAAAGAAAAAAATTGGGAATAATATGACATGTTTACAGAATAAATAAATAAATAAACATTAACTGGGGAAGAAAACACCGTAGTGGAGAATGTAGGTGGGAATGGAAAGACATACGAGATGCACTTTAGTGCTGATCTAGCACTACATAATATGATATCATATAGTGTCATCACTATGTGACATACATCAAGACACGCTATATAGGAAATCACAATCATGTGCTGTGCTTCAATGCACGTAACATGGTCATATGGTATCATATGCGGCTATTAGATCATTTTTAAGATGTACCCTGCACAATTTGTATCCAATGAAGCAGGTATTAATTACCTAGTTAATTGGGTATGTACGTAGAATGGGTACGAGTATGAAATTTTGTATGTGCTTAGACAAATAATAGGTTGGCATGTTTTATATCTGAAAACTAATAAAAAATGAAGAGTAATGCTATATATGACACCACTGGTGCAAAACACAAGTCTATATCGCAATACACAATTTCAAATGATAAGTGGAATTAAATGTAAACATATGTAAGTCATCTAATTGAACTTCTCATGCGTACTGGTGCTTGTCACTAGTGGTACTACACATAGTATTACTCTAAAAAAATACTACTTTTAGATGTTAACCAAGTAAGAATAAGACTTATAGGAAAGTCTTTTTTTTTTTTTTTTGGTGGGGTGGGTGGGTGGGAGTAACATTAGGCCTTAATATTTGAAATGAAGTGGAGATTTTCCTTCCCCCCAAAAAAAAAAAAGTGGATATTTGGAAATATAAATAAGATTAATCATTTATATTTCCCTCAAAAAAAGATTATAATAAAGAAGACAATTTGAAAAATAATATTTAAAAAAAAATTAAATAGGTGTATAAACGGGTAAGAAGAAACACTTGAAATACTTATCCATTCGGCATCCACTAACCTAGTTGCTCTGTACACGTAAAACTTAAATGTATACTTAGACAGATATAATGAGGAAAAAGTATTTTTATATGCATATGTAAATACACATTCATTGAAAACTTTCTAACTCTTCGAGAAGTGTTGTTATGCCACGATCTATAATTCGAGCGTATCCTGAACATCCTTTACATATATAATTTTTTGAAGTGTTGCATGGCGTTTTAGTGCAACCTAATAGTCTTTTAACAATGAAAAGAACCGTTGGAAATGCTATCATATAGATATTGATCCTCAATTCAATCAATCTTGGAGGCATGATTTTTTTTTTTTTTTTGGTAAAACTGAAACTTGCTGTTTGACATATTATAAATGTGCATGGGAAGAGACACATATTATCGATTTTTTGTCAAGTCTACTTAATTAAAATATATGTCCTATAAAGTCCCTGCAAACAAATTCATGTAAATTAACATACATTTATATTGATATATAAACTATATTTTACAAAACTTGCTAATATACAAAAAACTATTCATGCTAAATATGCATCATGCATGCATGGGAATATATTTGATAAACCCCTTATTCATTATATAACTAAACTGAGGATTCAATTACTGTTTTAAGCGATAAATTTAAAACCCAACTCTTTCTGTACAAACTTGACAAGGTGGATGAACTCGTTTTCATCGAGCACTCCATTCGCATTGGCATCAGCAAACTGTATAACATCTTTGATCTTCTGTTCAGAGATCTTCCCTCTAGCAGCTCGAACTGCCTCCTGCATTTCATCTCGACTTATCTTGCCATCTTTATTGCGATCAAATTGCTTCAACCACTTCTTGAAATCCCCCAAGGACATTACATTGTTTCCATAAATTGGTTTGTACATATTATTGAACTTAGGAGCCGTAGCTTTTGATCGTCACACTTGGAGGAAGGATTTGGAGAAGCCGGACCTCAAATTTATAGTGTGATTCTAAGGATAAATCACATTACTGGCAACTGAATTTATAGTGAAAAATCCGTTTTAGTCCATAAAACTTTATTTTGTCTCAATTTGGTTATTTTGTTTTGGATGTCAAATTTAAAACTCCTTTAAAATATATATATATATATATATATTAGTACAATTTGGGGATTATGGAAGTACAAATAGTGACTTGAATTCGGATCAATATCTATAAAAACCATATGACTTCGTAATCATTAAATACACATGTCAATATTCTTTTGTGATTCTACATGACAAAAATTTGAAAAATAATCGATTATATATAATTAAATCTTACTATAATCTGTTGCCAAGCAAACCCTAAAATTCATTGGTAAATGTCATCACTGAGAAATTCTAGGTCTAGTTTTTACTCTAGAAATGACATACTAAAAAATGATAACTTGTGGTAATATGAAAAATAATTCAATATGTGTATAGAAATGTCACATTTTATCTCAACAAAAGCAAATAATTCAAGGTGAAATGTTAGTAGTCTCGTGAAGATGGCCTAAGATTCTTAGACAAAGGAAAAAATGGACTAAGAATATTAGACAAGCATAATTTCAAAGGAATATGCGAAATCATGATTTGGGTGGGTTGGGATTCCTTTTTAGATCACAAAAGAAGATAAAACCGTATCAAAGAATATGAAGAAAAATATTAGACTGCCTAAAGAATTAAAGATATACTTTACTGAAACATCACAATTACGCTTATAAAATCCACATACTTTGCATAACATGGCATGTTTAGAATTAAGAAAAAATTGAGAATTAAAAAAAAAATGTCTTTTCCATTTATTGTCCTTGTTTTATTGTTCTACCATATTTGTTAATTTCCGCCACTGAAAATGAGTGGTACATGAGAAAAAATCCCCATTTTTAAGAATATTTGTCCCTAAAAGAGTTGTTTCTTTTTAAAATAAGTTAAAAAGAAAAAAGATGAAAATAGCAATACTGTTAAAATCATATATACAACAAGTGTAAGTGATCAAATTCATGTTTGATACTCTACCCAATTAAAAAAAAAATGTCTTTTCCATTTATTGTCCCTATTTGTTGTTCTACCATATTTGTTAATTTCCACCACTGAAAATGAGTGGTACATGAAAAAAATCCCCTTTTTTTTTAAAAGAGTTGTTTCTTTTTAAAACAAGTTAAAAAGAAAAAAGATGAAAATAACAATACGGTTAAAATCATATATACAGTAAGGGTAAGTGGCAACAATTACAACAAACATATTGAGAATAATTTTTGTAGAACACCCTTACATAATTGAACCAAGAAATATTATTAACGTAGTAAACATATGATAGTTTGGACTTAACTCGAGTTATATTTCCGCTAAGGGTTGACCAAGCCGCACATTTTGACTTAAAAATAAAAAAGAGATAAAAAAATAGTTCTTTAAGTTTGTAGAACATCCCTACATAATTGAACCAAGAAACATTATTAACTATCTCGAATTATATTATTTTTATTAGATGAACTGACTAAATTCCGCAAAGGTTGACCAATCCGCACATTTTGACCAAAAAAATAGATGAAAAAATAATTCTTTAATTTTATTCACCGCCCCCACAAAAAAAAAAAAAAAAAAACTTTTTCTTGTTTCTCCAATTCTGTGGATTCCGTATATTGGAGAGAACAAATTGAAAACTCTTTTAGATATTTTAGAGTTAAAATTATATATCAGTGAACTAATTGGTAAACTAATAGGAAAGTGTATCATTACTCATTAAAATAAGTTTACTCTCAATTTCACAAAGATTTAAAAAAAATTAATAATTTAATATTATTGGAAAAGTCAAATGTAAAAATATCTTCCTAAAAAAATATATCTTCCTATGTGCTCCCTTCATTTACTAATTATTTCATCTTAAGTTAACACTTTGTGGGTAATGAAATATATTAAATAAGAGCATATAATAATAAAATTAAAATTCCGTGGTTCGAATAAGTGACATAGTGGTTAGATGCTTACGTTCTAGGAGGGAGTTCTCAGATTCGAATCACACATATTCTTTCCCGATTTTCCCTCTCCTCCCCTATCTCCCCTTGTATATTAAAAAAGTAAAATAAAATAAAATAAAATTCGACATTTTAATAAATAATTAATATGTTTTATAATTTGAAACGTACAAAAAATGAAAACAAGACTATCTTAATAGGACGAAGGGAGTAATACTATTCAATTCTAAGATACCTCTATGCTAGAATGTGCATTTACTTTAATTTCATTAATTAATTAATTAATGTTGATATGGAGAAGAGATTAATACTGAACAATGCCGGATTGAAATATAAAAGTTTGTTCATTGTCCGGTTCCGGTGTATTCTATTAGCACCAAGGATGTTGCATTTGTTTGTTAAAAACGTTTAAAGTTTTGTAACATGTAAAAGTGATTTAGATATGCTTGGAAATTTGTTTTAGGAAAACGTCAAGTATTATTGGCTTTACAAATTTCTTGCACATTTATTGATCTACTAAATATTACGGTGCCCACTTAAGTAACAATTCGCAAACCAAACTGTTTCTCTGCAAACTCGACAAGGTTGATGAACTCGTTTTCGTCAATTATTCCATTGGAATTAGTGTCGGCAGACCCTATGGCACGCTTGTTCTTCCACAAGGAGAACCTTACCCCATTAGCTCGAATTGCCTCTCGCAGTTCATCTTCACTTATCCTACCATCTTTTTTGCTATCGAATGCCTTCAACCATTTCTTGAATTCATCCAAAGACATTTCATTATATCTGCCACAATGAGGCACGCTCCTTATGGCCATACTATATTACAATGTAGAAGTAGAATTTGTAGGTCACAACAACTTGGAGAAAGAATTTAAAGAGCCCTCAAATTTATAGTGTGATTCTAGGGTTAAAATACAATTAGTGGTCAATGGTTATATACGATACACTTTAGTCAGCAAACTTAATTTTGTTTCAGGTTGGTTGTTTAATTTTGTTTTCGATATTAATTGAATTTATTTAAAGTTGATTTTGTTAGAGTTTGATCATCACCCCCATACCCCCAGAGTATTCTTGACATTTGGTTGGCAGAAAATTAATTGTGATTAGGGATGACAAAAATATATTCTTCTTTTCTTTTTTTATCCGTCTCAAATTATATTCTCCTTTCCCAAATTAATTTTTTAGTTTTCTAATATATATTCTCATTTATTGTGTATAGTAATCAACAATAAAAAACAACTAAAGTAAAATATTAAATAAATCAAAGGGTATATTTGGAAATATATTCTTAAATTGTACATTTCCAATAGGGGATGTTTGATTCAATTTATGGCAGTTGATTTATAAAGAGAAATTATAAAGAGGTGAAATGAGTGATGTAGATTCAATAGAAGTTTGAAATTTGTGGTTATAAATGAGTAGTTGTCAAATCAATAGTCAAATCAGTGGTAAATGAGATTATAATGTGTTTTGTTAAAGAGTATCAAACAAGAAATGATGCTTTTTTAATCTATGTGAAAAATCAAAGGGGGATAATATCTTTTTAGGACGGAGGGAGTATGTGACAAATTATATTTCTCTTTCCTTTTTAGAGGTGTATTAAAAAATTCTTTTTCCTTTCATACCCTTATTTAATATTTTTGGGAGGAGTGTTGTTTTTCCTCCTTTTTCTAAATCACTTTAAAGAATATAGAAGAAAAATTAGAATGTACTAAAATCATAAAAAGAAAATAGTAGATTGTATCTTATGAGCTTGTAGTGAATTATTATATACATTTGCAAGCCCGTGAAAGTTTGGCCACTTTAATGTCATATAATAGTGTTCAAAAATTTTTCAAAGGTTTTATTACAAAAATCACATCCCACGTGGCCTATATAGATACACGCCATATAAATTTGAAATATATATTGTGCGCATCGATGCAGGCCATACAAAATGGCAAGTATAATTAATGTTCCCATTAAATTGTGTTAATTAATTATTAGTTGATCTGATCGAGTTCCAAAATTTATCAGATCGGAAGAAAAAAAATAAAAATAAAAATTATCAACCGATTATTATTATTCGCGTGCTAGTTTATAAACCTATTGTCTATAAACATCACACGTAGACGATGGACCTAATTTAATAAAAAATTAAGAGAATTTCAATTAATGTTCATAATTATCATTATGATGCATAAATTTGGTAGTGTGTTTGATTTAGATGTCTGAGAATTAATTTTGTGAAAAAATTAATTTTTTAGTAGAATATATGACTGAAAAGTAAGGGAAGAAAATATAAATTAATGTACGTATAAAATTATTTTAATAGATAAATGTGTTATTGACAATGAGTTTAAATAAGAATTGACTAGTCTCGTGTATGTGCGTTGCACAGTAACTCAAAAATAATTGAAAATCTAACAAATATTAAAAAAGACATAAAATTATAATTGAAAGCAATTATACCAAATAGATACAATTGAAACACATGAAAACATTTAAAATAATTGAAATATAGCGAGCAATGTTCATACATATAAATTGATTTGAAAATCAATTAGGGCTTATAGCGTCCAGTAAGGACGGCAACTGATCTGATCAACAACACAACAATTGATTGGATTATCAACCGACAATCAAGCATAGAGATTAGAGATCGATACAAAATTGAGAAAGACAAAAGAGAAGAACTCAGTCCAAAAAACACATTCATATGCCAAAAATTAAAGGAAATGAGTACAATTTATAGTAATACCCAAACCTGTCAAGAAGAACTTCACAAAAAAAAAAAAAAAAAAAAATCCAACGATGCAAGGCTGATGTCATTAGAAAAAATTAAAGAACCCACCTTAAGCGCTCAAGACATTTAGCCATCTAATCTCACTCATGACAAATAGTTATAAGATCTACCGTATTCAGTGGCAGCTCTTTTTTGGTTCTGCTGGCCCAAGATTCGGTCTTGATCATGTATTTTTCATCACAAAATTTACTCTTTTGAATGCTCTGGTGACTGGTATACTGAATAGTAGTCATATAGATTTGGATATTATTGCAAGGAAGATTATATCTGTTATTGCTGATATCGAGTTGATTCTGGACTAAAGCTTCTTTGCTGGAAAAATTGCTGTATACAGTGGTGTTCAAGGGGAAGGACCTCTCTACTCCCAAAATCCTGCTGCTTCAAGTATGTGAAATTTGTATGCTGATGTAAACTGTATCACATGTAAAGACATGTACAGTGCACGAGTATTGTTATATATACATATGGAATATTTCATTACATTCTACCATTTTTATGGTATTATTACAAAGGCTTCGAAGCGAAGTTCGATGGTTTTACTTTGTTACAAATTAAAAGGTACAAAATATAAAAAAAAAAAAAAGTAATATTATTGTTACGGTTTCTATATAACAAAACATCCTTGTAATTATTCATCCATACTTACGTGAACATAAGAGAGACTGCAAATCATCTCTTGCTGTTTAGTTACCCATACTGAGCTGATTCAGTATACAACAGTAACAATTTTCAAACCCAGATGCTTCTCTGCAAACTCTACAAGGTTGTTGAACTCACCCTCATCAACAAACCCGTTTCTATTAGTATCGGCCGACTTCACAGCACGATTGCTCTTCCATGTGGAAAACCATCCTCCATTTGCCCGAACTGCCTCCCGAAGTTCTTCACGGCTAATCCGGCCATCTTTGTCAGTATCGAGTTTCTTTAGAAATTTCTTGAATTCTTCTAAAGACATCTTAGAAGGCGGAACGACGATGGCAGCGTGGATGCCCATATTCTTTGATATTTGATATAGAAGAGAAGACAGACAACTTTGGTGCAACCATATAGAGAGAGGCGGAGATTTATAGTGGCATTCTCCGGCTAACCACACACTAGTGGTCACTAAACTTTTAACGGATTTTCATTTTAGTCGTTGTAGTCTTTAGTTCTTTTTTTTTTTAAATCCTTTTATTTATCATTATTCCATGGGAGTTGTTTTAAATTGGATGGCGAACCGATACTTCCATTATTATTATTGCTCTATGAGTAAGTTTGGCGAAAAACTTGAATCATCAGTGAACACATCGGTTAATTGACACTAGTATAGGGACTTAAAGGTTACACCAAATTTAGTGACTCATATTAAATTTTGTATAAAATAAAGTGACTCTAGTGTATTATCCGAGATTCTATCTTATCGAAAAGTAGTATTCGTTACTCATCAACTTTAAATTTCTTACATGATAAGAATCGGAATAAGGTAGTCAATAACATATTTCACAAAGAAACTCCCTACTAAGTATTGAGAGTAACACTAGGTTTAGTGAAGAAGATATAATATCAGCATGTTGGCATAATAAGTGTGCCAACTTATTACTTTGACTAATAAAAAAAATAATTCTTTTCCTCTACTACAACACATTTGTCCATATTATTATGTGTGTGTCAATTACTGGTAAGAGAATAAGACTTATACGTACCCAACCAACCAAAAAATAGTAAAAAAAAAATTGAGAATGGATGTGGAAATATCATGGATGTTCTAGAGTAAGAAAGGATTAGGAATATTCTTGCTTTATTGTATTATTATTATACTTTATCCGAAGTGAAAGATTTTAGCAAGAGTTCATGTTGCAAGTGAAGACGTGGCACAACTATACTTCCACATATATGTATGTGTGTGTGTGTATAATTGAAAAATCTTGAGACTAGCATAAGTTAGTGAAGAATAGATCGGAAGAGCGAAATGAGAGTGTCGTCACACAGGATGACGAAATGAGAGTGTCGTCACACAGGAAGTTGGGTGTGGGTATATATTAATCAATCTGCAAAATGGTTAAAAGAAAAAAATTGGGAATAACATGACATGTTTACAAAATAAATAAATAAATAAACATTGACTGGGGGAGAAAACCGTTAGTGGAGAATGTAGGCAGGAATGGAATGACATTAGATGCAGTCTAGCGTCGATCTAACACTATATTGTATAATATCATATAGTGTTATATATAGTATCATGATTATGTGATATACATCGAGATATGCGACATAGGAAACTACATTCATATGTCGTGCATTGATATACGAAACATTACCATATGATATTATAGAATTATGATCTAACATCATAGGTTATGACACCATATTGTGCCCAGTGGCGGAGCCAGAAAATTTTGTTTACGGGGGCAAAAATTTTGTGACTAAAGAAATGAAAATAATATAAGATGAATAATGAAACTTTTTTATAATTTTGTTATTACAATTGTTCTCCACGTTGCCATGATTGAGAGCTCGTTCTCAGGAGCTTTATGAAAGTAAAAAAATTATCTAATCAATATATCAACCACTTACTATTCACAGAAAACAATTTTTCACACTTTCTGATAATATTGTTTTTTACATTCCCACTATATATTTTCTTATAAATTTAACTTTCCTTTGTATAAAACTCCCAAAAACAAGCTTTGTCATTATCAATTTCGTCAAATACATCTTTCAATGTAAGCAACCAAATTGTCATTTAACCGTTGATCTCCAATTCGATACCGCAATCGAGTCTTGACAAGATTCATTGCAGAAAATACTCTCTCCACTATAGCAGAAGAATTAAAGTCGATGTCACAAGCCTATAAACCAATTGATGTATTTGATTTTACTTTTTATTTTTTTGATCAAAACCAGCTTCTTCGCAAGATGACTTATAATAAAAAAGATAGATAAGAATCAAACTAATTATAAGAAAGATAGATAAGAATCAAACTAATTATAATAACAAACATTAACAAAGAAAGTAACTAATTAATAATATAATTAAGCAATCTTAAACAACTTATTTGCAATAAACAATTTAACGGTTCGGAATTCTAATAACATTTAAGTGCACTACATTGAAAAATTCATAAAAATTCACAAATCCCAATAACATGTTAACTATTAAACATTATATAGTATTTATAATTCAAATTATATACGATCAAGTATTTAAGAAATAAGAAGTGATTAAAATGTTTATACTTCAAATTGTGAAAAGGATTGTGATTAATGTGATGAAGCAATTTACAAATTATATAAGAAATATGGAAAACCCAATATGTTGGAGATAAATGTAAAAGTCGAACCGTAATGAAATATAGGGTTTAGTAATTTTATGTCGTAGTCAACTAGTAATGTGGTGGAATATGAATTGTGAATTAAATTAATATAATAATATTATTAAATTATGGTTTAAGGTTGCATGCACCGAATTAACGAAAGCCCAAAACTAATTTTCCTTTTCCATTTCCTTGCCTTGCCATTGTAATTGAAGAAATTGTCATTTTCTTTCTTTTTTTCTTTTTTTTTTAAATAATAACTAAAGAATTTTTCGAAACGATTACAGGGGCAATTGCCCCCCTTTGCCCAAGAGTGCCTTTTCCTCTGATTGTGCCATATGACCATTTGGCGTGCATTAAGACACGTCAGATCGGAAATTACAACCATGTGGCGTGCGTCGATACACGGTATATGTCTGTATCGTATGATATAGTGTTATACATATGATTTTATATCATTTTTATAGTATCATATGTGGCTATTAGATCATTTTTAAGATGTACCCTGCACAATTTGTATCCAATGAAGCGGGTATTAATTACCTGGTTATATAACACTACTGGTGCCAAACACAAGTCTATATCACAATACACGTGGCTTCAAATGATAAGTTGAGTTAAAGGCAAGCATATGTGAGTTATCTAATTGAACTGGTCATGTGTACTGATATTTGTCATCAGTGGTGTTACATAGTGTTTTATTCTAAAAAATACTACTTTTAGATGTTAACCAAGGAAGAATAAGCCTTACAGGAAAGAGGGGAAAAAAAGGTAAGAAAGCCTTAATATTCGAAATGAAGTGGAGATTTTCCTTTCAAAAAAAAAAAAGAAGTGGATATTTAGAATTATAAATAAGATTAATAATTTATAATTCCCTTGAAAAAAGATTATAATAAACTAGACAATTTAAAAAATAATATTTAAAAAATTTTAATAGGTGTCTAAACGGGTAAGAAGAAATACTTATCCATTCGGCATCCACTAACCTAATTGCGCCGTACCCGTATAACTTAAATGGATATTTAGACGGATATATAACAAGGAAAAAGTATTTTTTGTATGTATATCATGTATACATTTATTGAAAACTTTCTAGCTCTTCGAGAAGTGTTGTTATGCCATGATCTGTAACTGGAGCGTATCTTGAACATCCTTTATATATATAATTTTTTGAAGTGTTGCATGGCGTTTTAGTGCAACCTAGTAGTCTTTTAACAATGAAAAGAACCATTGGAAATGCTAGCATATAGATATTGATCCTTAATTCAAGCAATCTTGAGTCATGATGATTTTTCTTTTTTTTCTCTTTTTTTTTTTTAACTGAAACTTGCTGTTTTATATATTATAAATGTGCATGGGAAGAGAGACACATATTATCAATTTTTTCTCAAATCTACTTAATTAAAATATATGTCCTATAAAGACCCTGCAAACAAATTCATGTAAATTACATACATTTATATTGATATATAAACTATATTTTACAGAACTTGCTAATATACACAAAATTATTCATGCTACATATGCATCATACATGCATGGGAATATATTTGAAAATCCCTTATTCATTATATTACTAAACTGAGGATTTAATTACAGTTTTAAGTGATAAATTTAAAACCCAACTCTTTCTGTGCAAACTTGACAAGGTGGATGAACTCTTTTTCATCAAGCACTCCATTCGCATTGGCATCAGCAGACTGTAGAACATCTTTGATCTTCAGTTCAGAGATCTTCCCTCTAGCAGCTCGAACTGCCTCCCGCATTTCATCTCGACTTATCTTGCCATCTTTATTGCGATCAAATTGCTTCAACCACTTCTTGAAATCCCCCAAGGACATTACATTGTTTCCATTACTTGGTTTGTACATATTATTGAACTTAGGAGCAGTAGCTTGTGGATCGTCACATTTGGAGGAAGGATTAGGAGAAGCTTTCAAATTTATAGTGTGATTCTAAGGATAAATCACATTACCGGCAACTGAATTTATAGTGAAAATCCGTTTTAGTCCATAAAACTTTATTTTGTCTCAATTTGGTTATTTTGTTTTGGATGTCAAATTTAAAACTACTTTAAAAACAAAATAATACAATTTGGGGATCATGGAAGTACAAATAGTGACTTGAATTTGGATCAATATCTATAAAAACCATATGACTTTGTAATCATTAAATACACACGTCAATATTCTTTTGTGATTCTACCTGACAAAAATTTGAAAAATAACCTCGATTATATATAATTAAATCTTACTATAATCTGTTGCCAAGCAAACCCTAAAATTCATTGCTAAATGTCATCGCTAGCTGAGAAATGCTAGGTCTAGTTTTTACTCTAGAAATGACATAATAAAAAATGGCAACTTGTGCTAATATGAAAAATAGTTCAATATGTGTATAGAAATGTCACATTTTATCTCAACAAAAGCAAATAATTCAAGGTGAAACGTTAGTAGTCTCGTGAAGATGGTCTAAGATTCTTAGACAAAGGAAAAAATGGACTAAGAATATTAGACAAGCATAATTTCAAAAGAATATGCGAAATCATGATTTGGGTGGGTCGGGATTCCTTTTTAGATCACAAAAGAAGATAAAACCGTATCAAAGAATATGAGGAAAAATATTGGACTGCTTAAAGAAAGATATACTTTACTGAAACATCACAATTACGCTTATAAAATCCACATACTTTGCATAACATGGCATGTTTAGAATTAAGAAAAAATTGAGAATTAGGAAAAAAAAATGTCTTTTCCATTTATTGTCCCTGTTTTGTTGTTCTACCATATTTGTTAATTTCCGCCACCGAAAATGAGTGGTACATGAGAAAAAAATCCCCATTTTTAAGCATCTTTGTCCCTGAAAGAGTTGTTTCTTTTTAAAATAAGTTAAAAAGAAAAAAGATGATAATAGCAATACTGTTAAAATCATATATACAGTAAGGATAAGTGGTCAAATTCATGTTTGATACTCGACCCAATTAAAAAAAAATGTTTTTTCCATTTATTGTCCCTATTTGTTGTTCTACCATATTTGTTAATTTCTGCCACAGAAAATGAGTGGTACATGAAAAAAATCCCCATTTTTAAGAATCTTTGTCCCTATAAAAGAGTTGTTTTTTTTTTAAACAAGTTAAAAAGAAAAAAGATGAAAATAACAATACTGTTAAAATCATATATACAGTAAGGGTAAGTGGCAACTATTACAACAAAAATATGGAGAATAATTTTTGTAGAACACCCTTACATAATTGAACTAAGAAATATTATTAACGTAGTAAACATATGATAGTTTGGACTTAACTCGAATTATATTTCTATTTGATGAACTGACACTCCACAAAGGGTTGACCATGCCGCATATTTTGACTAAAAAAAGATATAAAAAGATAGTTTTTTTTTTTTTTTTTTGGAAACAGAAAATTTCATATCGTCACTAAACACTGAAAACATCATACATCAGGCTAGCCTCTAGAAAAGATGGAAGCCCATTCCAAGTAGACAACGGGGGATAAAAACAGGAATTTCTAGCTAAACAATGAGCTGTCTGATTAGCCGTTCGACGTACAAAAACAAGCATGCATTCCGAGCCTTGTTGAAGCAGCAACTTGCACTCTTGAATGAGCATGTGGAATGCTGAGTACCCTTTTCGTATGGAAGTAACATCATCAACAATATTTTTAGCATCAATTTCAAAGGTCACCCTCACCAAGTCCATATCCACTGCCAATCTACTTGTTTCTCTTAACCCTATTGCCTCAGCCTCTCTCGGTTCGAAACTGCCTCTATATACCTTGTACTACAGCTGAGAAACTCACCTTGTGCATTCCGGAAAACCATACCCACACCCGTAGCTCCTCTATCACCGAACGGTGCCGCATCGACATTGCAATTGAGACGTCCATCAGGTGGTTTTTCCATGCATGCTCAGTCTAAACCGACATTATTGTACCATTCTCCCATGACTCTCGTATTTTCTCTGAACACCAATCTAATAATAACTTCAGACTGCTTCTAATCACCTCACTCGGAGGAAACCTAGATCTGTCCCATAGCTTGTTGTTTCGTTGTCGCCAAATATTTCAACATATCATACCGACGTTTTGAGCAGTGAAGCTATCTACCGAACCCAAAAATTGGAAAAACCAATCAGCGAAATTTATGTTCCGCTCGAAACAGGCAGAAATCCCATCGACTGCCAACATTGATGTGCATAGGAGCATTGGATAAGAACATGTGCCGGGTTCTCTTCTTCTTCCCCACAAAACACATATGAGTTAAAAATAGGCATTCATTGGCTTTGCAATTTTTCCATAGTTGGGAGGCAATCTCTACAAGCTCTCCATAAAAAAGTTTGAACCTTCAACAGGAGAGCTAATTTCCAAAATTTACACCATTCCCCCGATACACGGTATTGGAGATCCGATAAACTGTTATCAGATGCTCTTCCGATCTTATATTCTGACTTCTCAGAGTAATATCCGTCTTTACAAAAGTGCCAAGATATCTGATCGGGTTGCGGTGTGTAACAAAGAGGAAGCTTCAAAATGGCATCCACATCTCTACCATTGAAAAGATCATGAAGCAACTCAATATCTCATTCTTGTTTCTCAGGCAACAGCAACTCATTCACATTAATGTGGTCGAGCTCTCCGATTACAGGTGTTGCTATTCTGAAACTGTCATCTTCAGCTAACCAGGGATCCTTCCAAACCCTAGTACTCCTACCATCTCCCACCCTCCATCGACATCCTTTTTCTAGCACTTGCCGGGAGCTCCAAATGCTTCTCCAAGAAAAACTTGGATTATAGCCGACTTGGGCTATTAAAAACCCTCATCTGGGAAAATATTTAACTTTGAGTAATTGCGAAATAAGAGCATCCAGGACAGAGAGAAGTTTCCAACCAAGCTTCCCTAACATAGCTAGATTGAAGGCATGGAGGTTTCTGAAACCAAGGCCACCAAACTCCTTCCTCACACACAATTTATCCCACATAAACCACTTAATTCCGCGGGCACTATTCGCCTTCGAACCCTACCAAAAAGAATTCATCATGTGTTGCAGCTCATCACACAAAAAGAGGGGGAGAAGAAACGTACTTATGCAATATTGAGGAATGGCCTGACACACCGTCTGAACGAGGACCGTTCTACCTCCACATGACAAAAGCTTATTCTTCCAAGTCTGCATTCTCCTCCAAAGCCATTCTCTAAGAAAGGTAAAGACTTCACGTTTCTTCTTGCCAATAAGTAACGGAAGACCCAGGTACCGTCCAGTATTAAGAGGCGCAGAAACACCCAACAAAGGAGATATATTAGACCGAGTATTTTGTTGTACATTCGCATTGTAAAACACTCCAGATTTCTGAAAATTTATAG
The DNA here is from genome assembly GCA_963692815.1 of Nyctanthes arbor-tristis. NCBI lineage: Eukaryota > Viridiplantae > Streptophyta > Magnoliopsida > Lamiales > Oleaceae > Nyctanthes > Nyctanthes arbor-tristis. Next base: position 19,105 of record CAVNYN010210981.1, on the reverse strand, counting down.
ATTGCCCAGATGTTGCCTCATATTCTTGTAGAATGCCCTTGATGGTACGTCCTTCTTCCTGAGTAGCTCGGAAAAATAAAAAACTATCATTCGCAAATAAAAGATGGGAAATACTAAGGGCTCCTCTAAATATTTTGCATCCATGAATCCGGCCTTGTAGTTTCGCTTTTTGAAATAGCATGGATAAACACTCTGCACAAATAATAAACAAGTAGGGGGTCTCTCTGCCTTATTCCTCATTGAGGGAAAACAAGGCGAACATCTCTTTGATTTATCACTACTGAATATGAGACTGTTTTAACACACAACATAATGAGATCGACCCATTGTGGAGCAAAGCCCAATTTAGTCATCATACTTTGCAGGAAAACCCAACTAATTCTATCATATGCTTTATTGATATCAAACTTTAGGGCCATCTCACTGTTCTTTCCTCTGTTCTTCCGCTTCATGTGATGAATAAGTTCAAAACCTGCCACTACATTGTCATTAATCGCCCTCCCCGGAACAAAGGCAGATTGTGACTTAGAAATCAGATTTGGTAAAAGACGCTTCAATCTATTCGCAAGGACCTTCGCAGTAACCTTATACAAGACATTGCAAAGTGAAATAGGCCGAAACTCACACATCGAACACGGATTTTCACACTTTGGTATGAGAATAATCAATGTGTCATTCAAAGAGGCAGGGAATTCTTTTCGTGAGAGCCACTGGGAACAAGCTGTGAAGATATCCTCACCAATCTGAGGCCAGAACCTCTGATAGAATGCTACATTCAGCCCATCGGGTCCAGGAGATTTATCTGGATGCATCTGGAAGATAGCTGTACGAAAATCCTCTCTAGTAAAAGGCTCTAGCAGCTCCTGATTCTAATTTGTAAAACACCCTTACATAATTGAACCAAGAAACATTATTAACGTGGTAAACATATGAAAGTTTGGACTTAACTTGAATTATATATTTATTATATGAACTGACTAAATTCGGCAAAGGGTTGACCAAGCCGCACATTTTGACCCAAAAAAAAAAGGAGACAAAAAAATAGTTCTTTAATTTTATTCAACCCCCACCGCCACCACATCAACCTTTTTTTTTTGTTTCTCCAATTCTGTGGATTCCATATATTGGAGCGAACAAATTGAGAACTCTTGCTAATACTCTCACCGTCTCATTAATTAAAATAGAGTAATGATAAAGTTTCATATTATTTTATCAATAAGTTTATTAATTGTGTATTAACAATAAAGGTAAAACTGTTAATTAAGATATTTAATTAATTTAAACTTTAAATATTTTAAAATTAAAATTATAAATAATTGACTAATTGGTAAATGAATAGGGAAATGTAGCATTACTCATTAAAATAAGCTTACTCTCAATTTCACAAAGAGTAAAAAAATTAATTAATAATTTAATATTATTAGAAAAGTCAAATTTAAAAATATTTTCCTAATCCCTCTAATATATATATATATATATATCTTCCTAATACGTGCTCTCATTCATTTACTAATCATTTCATCTTAAGTTAACACTTTGTGGATAATGATATATATTAAATAAGAGTATATACTAATAAAATTAAAATTTCGTGGTTCGAATAAGTGACATAGTAGTTAGACGCTCACGTTCTGGGCAGGAGTTCTCGGATTCGAATCACACCTACTCTTTCCTGATTTTCCCTCTCTTCCCCTATCTCCCCTTGTATATTAAAAAAAAATTAAAATTCCACATTTTAATAAATAATTGATATGGTTTATAATTTGAGACGTACAAAAAACGAAAACAAGACTATCTTAATGGGACGGAGGAGTACTACTATTCAATTCTAAGCTCCCCTTCTGCTAGAATGTGCATTTACTTTAATTTCATTAATTAATGTTGATATGGAGAAGAGATTAATACTGAACAGTGCCAGATGGAAATATAAAATTTTGTTCATTGTCCGGTTCCAGTGGATTCTATTAGTACCAAGGATGTTGCGTTGGTTTGTTAACAACGTTTAAAGTTTTGTAACATGTAAAAGTGATTTTGATATGCTTAGAAATTTGTTTTGGGAAAACGTCAACTATTATTGAATTTACAAATTTCTTGCACATTTATTGATCTACTAAATATTACAGAAACTGCTAATGCAGACAAACCTGTTTATGCCACACATGCATAGGTAAGTTATTGGAAAGCATTTATTTGCTATAAACAGTGCCCACTTAAATAACAATTCGCAAACCAAACTGTTTCTCTGCAAACTCGACAAGGTTGATGAACTCGTTTTCGTCAATTATTCCATTGGAATTAGTGTCAGCAGACCCTATGGCACGCTTGCTCTTCCACAAGGAGAACCTTCCCCCATTTGCTCGAATTGCCTCTCGCAGTTCATCTTCACTTATCCTACCACCTTTTTTGCTATCGAATGCCTTCAACCATTTCTTGAATTCATCCAAAGACATTTCATTATATCTGCCACAATGAGGCATGCTCCTTATGGCCATACTATATTACAATGTAGAAGTAGAATTTGTAGGTCACAACAACTTGGAGAAAGAATTTAGAGAGCCCGCAAATTTATAGTGTGATTCTAGGGTTAAAATACAATTAGTGGTCAATGGTTATATACGAAGTTCACTTTAGTCAGCAAACTTAATTTTGTTTCAAGTTGGTTGTTTAATTTTGTTTTCAATATTAATTGAATTTATTTAAAGTTGATTTTGTTACAGTTTGATCATCACCCCCATACCCCCCCCCGGAGTATTCTTGACATTTGGTTGGCGTTAGATATTGAACTTATTCATACAAACAGAAATACATGTGGTGGCTAACATGAAATTAAGTGAAATATCAGTTACTATTGTAAAATAAAATGAACAGTCAAACCGCTGCTACTGACCAATATAAAATTAAGATTCTCTACTTAATTAGAAAAATTATATTTTATCTTATCTTACGCGAAGTTAACTTTGGGAATCAGATTCAAACGTTTATTTCTCAACAAGAACGTGTTCCACAACTATCTTCAATTTCAATACTTTATTATTATATTATTGTGTTATTATGTATGTAAATATTGAGAAGAGTTAGTTGGTATTGTGTTTTCAACCTTAACATATTACTGTTCATTGCAAAAAGGACCTTATCATACGAAATTGTCAACTTTGTTATTGAAATGACTTTTTAACCCTTAATTAAATATAAAGATAAAGATCTATATTTCTTGTAGGATTCCGACGAGAGGGGACATATAGAAAACTTCTTATTGTTAGTTGATATATGATGTTGGTATTTATATTGGTCCACACACGCCGCTAGCGCCGAAGAAGTAGGAGCTTTCACTGGATATTCCAAAAGACATTTTAATTAACTGGAAATTCGAAAAGTTCTGATTCATTTTTGTGGTGGTGAGAATGTAATACTATAATGGCACTTGAATTTGGTAGATAAAAATATAAATTTTTGTCTTTATATTTTACTTGAAATTAAGAGTAAAATACCTTAAAAAGAATTATATTTAAAAAAAAAAGAAAATAAGGGTAAAAAGGTCATTTTAACAACACAAAAAATGAGAAATTTAGATAATAAGGTCTTTTGTAATGAGTAGTGATACGTTAATATTGAAATTGCTAAGTTAAAAACTATAGGATTTATTTCCACACTGATACTAAACGATTATGTCCATTTACGTAAATTACCCATCTATCAACTAAAGAAAATAAGTATACCCATCTTTTGAATGGAATTTTGAGTCTTGTAAAGTTGAAAAATGAGGCATGACATTGCTTTAATGGGAAAATAGAATCTTGAAAACAAGAGCAAAATTCACGGTGATTGTTTGATTCTCCACGGTGATTGTTTGATTCTCATTATAAATGCAAATTATATTTTCAGCTAGAGTACTAATTTGACAATACTCAATTCTTACCATACATTTCAAATAAATCTCCACCACCCTTTATTTCTCATTATAGTTTCCTCATTATAATTGACGTCAATAATTTGAATCAAACAAGCACTAAATCAAAATTTTGATAAAAATTCAAACTTAAGTATCAATCACATATTCTTCAGAAAAAACAAATTTCACACTTTCTAACAATTTTTCTTTACATCAACTTTAAATCAATTCTTTTATAAAGCTCCCAGGAACAGCCTAAGATTTAAGAATGTGTATCACATTTAATTTTATGATGTATTAGCATTAGCATTGGCCCAAGAGGTTAAATGTGGCACTTCTGTTCCTTGTACGGGGAATGAGGTCGCTCACAATACTTTATTTTGCTATTCTTTCTCCATCTCCTAAAAGTTGGATAGATTGTTTGCTGCATTCTATTTCACCTATCGTTTTGGGTCATATTTCTAAATAAAACTATTATTACATTATAACTTTCACCAAAAAAAAAAAAGGACGTGTAAGAATTGTTACGGGTTAGAATTTAAATTGAGTTGGGAGGAGTTTTTTCTCCCCTAGATTGCACAAGAAGGAAATGTTGGAACAAGAAAAAGAATAGCAATAATTTCAAAAATTATTTTCTTTTAAAATATGATCGATCTGGATGTTTAATTTAATATAAGAATTCACGATTAATTGCCTAAAGAGAGTGCAGCGGAATACATCTTTGACTAGCAATTAATCCCACGAACAATTGGTAAGAACTGCTAGCTCCCAACCTTTGAGTCTTCTTCGGAATGCTTCCAAGTCCGCCGCTAGGAATTCTCCAAAGAACCCGACACAAGAGCCGAACCGTAGAGAATTAATTCTCTACAAGAATATTGTAGGGAGAGCGGCTCTTCCCGAGATTGGGAAATAAGACTGGCCCTTCCCCTATTTATAGGGAAAAATTCAAGGCTCTTTCGTGTCTTGCAAGACAGGAGAGTTCTATTCCTAGTAGGTTTATACAAACCATAAAGTCCTTTCCAAGTAACTCTAATGACTTCCAGAAGCTTCCAGATGGACCAAATCAGATTTACATAATTAGGCTCCCAATAATTAAATCTAGTTAAGTGGATCCAAACTGTCCAATTTAATTATTAATAATTCGTACACTCCACTAAAGACAAATTATTGTAACTCCTAACTATATAAATAATCACAGGAACTAAAATAATTAATTCCGCAATTAATTATCTTCTTGACTTATCAATCTAACAGTTGGTCCCAGTCTTATGATCTGATAATTAATTAGGCATGCACATGACCGTATCACCTAATTAATTATACACTTTGCTTAACTCTCAATCATCACTGCTACGATTTATATTTAGCATGGTCTACTAAATACTAACGTTAGATTCCTGAAATCATACTTGTAGATGATTAATTTAAGCATATCATTTAACTCTTTATTCAAGAGCAAACGGATTCCTCTCGCAATATGCATTCTATTATTTCACTCTCCTCCGGTTCCCAATCATGCATAGTATATTGAAAAACTATTTATTTAGTCTCACCTATAGCATATCAAAATTTTTTAAGATTGCTCCATAACAAAACCTATCCGAGATAGATTCAGACTAACCGTATGACAGTCATATGGAACTTTAATTCACACATACGGTCATGCTTTGGAATTAAATTCACACAATGGTCCAGTCCAATATACTCATCTCGAAGTATATCAATGTTATTACTTACGACCTCAACCAGTCGCGACGATCAAGATAAATCGCCTATTCAATAAAGTTAAAGTAACAACAAATGAGCATCGATAGAATAAAGTGCCAACCTTTATTCTCAGCTCAGGACTAACGTCTTTTCAGTTGAAATATAAGATGTATCTTCCGTACTTATCTAAAAGTACACATCTCGATATTATCTCAAAGCAAATGATGGCCCTTCGTTACCGCTCAAATATCTTAAATCCGCTTAGAGAACATACACATCACATTTATTCAATAAATAAATGATTACTTATTCATACTTCGGTTCTGACCTAATACTTTATTGAGCACATATCCCAACAGGAAAAAAAATCACATTTAATAATATTGAAGAAAAATTAGAATGTACTAAAAAATAAAAAAGAAAATACTAGATTTTATCTTATGAACTTGTAGTGATTATTATACACATTTGCAAGACCGTGAAAGTTTGGCAACTTTAATGTTATATAATAGTGTTCAAAAACTTTCTATAGATTTTATACTTCCCATCCCATGTGGCCTATATCGATATACGTCATATGAATTTGAAATATATATAGCATGCATCGATGCAGCGCATATGAGGTGAGATGTTTTGTTATAAAATTTTAGAGTGATTTTTGAACATTTTCATAATGTTATATATACATTTATATAGGGCTACAATTGTGCAAATGGCAATTATAATTGATGTGCCCATAAAATTGTGTTAATTAAGTTGATCAATTCCTAATTTTATTGAACGATTATTTTTCACTGAAAATAAATTTGAGTGAGAATTGATTTTGACTAACCACCAAAATTGTCAAAACTATTACACACACACACACGACGCTACCTATCATTTTAACAGATAAATTTGACAAAGAATTTTATCCTTTAGATTGAAAATAATCCTATGGGCTAGACTTAACTCATCAAAACCAATTAAGATTTTTTTAATCCACTCAAACTCTCCAAATTTAGCTCTTAATCATATCTAATCCCACCTCTCACTCTCTCCCTCCACAATAGGCAAACTCACTCTGCCTGCCTTCTTCCCATACCGTCCTATAAACAAGAATGCATTAGGATTTCCTTCAGGTTTATAAAGTAATCATCTTAATTTGTTATACAAATATTGACAGCAATATTTTATCACAAATAGTCAACCTTTCAATACGATTATATTAGACCTTTTGAGGTAGTTCGGAATCACTAGAAAGGGGGAAAAAAATTTTGAGACCCAAACATGAACAAATTAAAGACACTAAAAACTATTCACATTTTGATAATGATGCCTTTATCTTTTTTCATATCAATATAAAGACGAATGCATTACAAGATCATAGAAAAATAGTCAAGAAAGCCAATCCCAAATTATTGGCCAATTTAGTATTATTGTATTGTTTTTTTTTTTCTTGTTGGAATGCCTATATGGTTGCTACTTGTAAATAATGGTCTAATTCACTTTGGGTATTATACAAAGGTGGATTGCATTTTTAGGAATTGATGCCAAAGTTCCGATTATGCCGTTTTGTTCTGCCTGTTAGAGAGAGAGACAAGGAAGCTTGGCCTAATAATGATTAGGGGAGAGAGGGCATTATAAGGGATGATTAAGGAATGATTAATTAATAGCTAAATTTGGAGAGTTTGAGTGGTTTATAATTCTTAATAATTGGTTTTGTTGAATTATTAGATCTAGTCCATTGGATTATTTCAATCCAAAGCATGAAATTCTTTGTCAAATTTATTTGTTAGATTGATAAGTAAGTGGAACTGTCCCGAGTATATATATATATATATATAGAAATTAGTCTGCAGTATCTTTGTACCATATTTTTCCCGTTAAAACTGTCTAAGTGAAGGTTATTTTAGACTTTTACTTACATGTTAGGTGAATTATATTCAAAGTTTTTTTATTTTTTAAATTTGTCTATATTTTCCTAGTTTGGATTAGACTATTTTATTTTTAGTTGATGTGTTAATTTTTAATTATTTTATATATGCTTTTAAATCGAGTCGTTATTAAGTTAATTCTTTTGTATATAATAAATATGCATAATTATGGTTTAAGTAACGTTTCATATTTTACAAAATTCTCATTACGCTATAGCCACAGAGAAAAATAAAATATTTGATTCGAGGTCGAGGTCGAGGTCGAGGAATGACGATCGGCTGTATCGGAATCGGATATACTATACCCGTTACCGTACCCATCAAAAATTTTTTTGTCAAATCCCGGTACACATCCCTACTTAAATGGGGCATGGGTTTGGGACAAGTCGGTGCGAGTAATTACCAATTTATTGGCCATATATATATATATATTTTTTTTTTTCATTTTTTACTTAATGAATAGTATTATAAACATGAGGTTTCCCCAAGATGGGATTATGATTGTGATTGAAATTACTAAGATTTCTTGATAAGTTTCATTATTTTTTTACTTTTCAAACCATTATAATTTTTGGTAAATATCTTTGTTTTTCACAAGAAATGGTTAAACGTCTCAGGTACGAGTAAAAAGTATTATAACCTTTCCCGACCCATTCTCAAGTTGGCCCAATTTTTCTATTCCATCTCCAACCTAATTACCCATTTAGTCGGGTATTCTCCGTCGGGTCGGGTGCTCGCAGATATCAGGTTTGACGGGTTTTTTTACCATCCTTACTAAGGTCACTTAATAGCATTCCATATCGAATAAAATATAATAAAAATTAGTTAATAATAAGATAATCAAAATATTACAGTTCAACGTGACTAACCATACATTACTTAACATTTCGTACTAATGTTAAGATATAATTTAATTTGATATCTTTTCGCGTAACGCATGGGAGAAATCCTAGTATTATTAATTATTTATATAATAATACCTATTTAAATATTGCTTGACTAACACATGGATGGCATTGAGAGTGAATGGAGCTTTGAGGGTGACCTATTGATTCTCGACAAGGGAAGTAACCCATTCATAAAGAGTAGTACTATTTTTTTAGACTAGAAATTAGTTTGCAGTCTAATTGACAGTTTTATATTAAAAGATACGGATGTATAATCATAAATATATAGAGACATCAACATATTTAAAATCTAATGAGAAAATGTCAATGTCTCCAATATAGGCAAGTAGTACTATATATTATCATAACTTTGCAATTGATGCCAAACAATAATTCTCAATTATTTCCGGCCAGTTTGAAATATTAATTAACTTATAATTAACGAAATCATTAATAAACCTAAGAACGTAAATCTGCCTATTATAGTTGTGCGTATCTTGTGTAAGAACACGTCGTATCTAATGAAAAACTTGGTCATATATCAATCAAAATACCATGAAGTGTATTCATTGATTCGTATATTGTTTTATATATTTGTTGGTTTAAGTACTTGTTGATTATATGTTAGTTTGCATTTACCTTGTAACGGGAAGTAGTACTTCTCTTGTCTTCATGCAAGTGGACTAGGAGTTGTCTAAAAATATTTCCCTACTTATTCCCTTTTAGATATTTTGTGTGAGTATAGGTACTTTCGGTTATAATTTTAAGAAACGAAATACAAACTTGTAACTCTGGTCAAGAAATACATAAAGATATAAATTACGATGAAATGGTATGTAAAACCTTCTAATATAAACATTGATCAAGACACAAAATTAAAGTGTGAAATTCTGGAATAACGTCGACGACGACTACTGGCAAATTAATGCAAATTACTTGCACATATATTTTATTACTTAACGTATAATAATGCTTTCAGTATGAAGTATTGAAGTATGATTAATGTATGCTTAATATAGTCCTTAGTTAAATGAAAAGAACACCGTTTTATATTGTCAAAAAAACACCCAAATTCTCAGGGCCAGTGCTGTGAGTATCCTTGACATTTGGTTGACAAAAAACTAGTTAAGTTGTGCCGTATATATTTTGTTTATTTAAATGAACAAAAATACACATGGTGACTAATGTGAAATTAAGTGAAATATCAGTTACTAACATGAAATAAGAAGAGGTCGCAACCCTACCGATCTTTATAAAATTAAGATTCTATTTTTAATTAGAAAAAATTGATGTATATTTTATGTTACCCGAGACTAACTTTCTCAAGGAATCAGATTCAAACACAACTAAATTAATCAAGAACACGATCCTCAATTTCATTAATATCTAGTAGGGCATCATTCAGAAATGAGAATAATACTAGTTTCAGTTGATCTAGGGGACATACAAACAAATGCATATATAGTCATTGGACCGTTTTACTAACTAATAAAAAATAATTGAGGAAAAAATAATTAATAATGATCACCTATGTATAGCTAGCATCGTAAAAAAAAATGCCCACTTCCAATGTTTTTAAAACATGGGGCATTTAGCCAATGAGGCCTTAGCCTATTTGGTTATGGGCTAAGGTTGAGGCCCTAGGACGTAGAAGTTCTAGGTTCGATTCCCCTCATGTGGGGGTTTGTCTACATTTTATATATAGTTTGTTATTTCCTGTATAGGAGTTTGTATTATTGATTTCTTATAGTCCCCCTGTATAAGGGTTTATATTATTGATTTATGTGCACTGTGTTTCAGAAGAATATATATTTATGTGAACTTGTAATGCCATGTGCACTTGTAGTGCCATGATACGGATTGTAATTATACTTCAAAAAAAGCATGGGGCATTTGCTGATACATTATCGGAGGTGGGTATTTTATACAATGTATAATGTGAGTGTTTGAAAATTTCTATAAAAAAATCACTAGGTGGATAAAAATGTCCTCTTAAATGGATTTAAAATTTCCAATCCTATATACTCAATAATAAAACAAAATAAAATAAAATCACCATCTTTAGCATGGAATTTTGAATTCTCAAAAATAAAAAATGAGACACGTCGCGGCTTTCATGGAACAAAAGAACCTTGGACAAGAATAACTTCATAATAATTAATTAATTAGAATTTGTAAAGATCGTTATGGATTATAAAACTGAGTTTGGAGGAGCTTTTTTTGTTTGTTTTTTAAATTATAATACGGGTTATGCTACATGGACAAAACAACTTATAAAAAATCTAACAAAACTGACACATGGACGATCCTGTTTTTCAACACATCACATCACTTTTACATCAACACCAATCACACAAGCCACATGTCAACTTTGTCAAACTTTTTGTCACTAACTTTGTCCAATTAGAATTATTCTTATAACACAGGAAGATAAACATAATAAGTATATATAAAAGAAATATTAGAATGCACTAAAGAATAAAAAGGAAAGATATGTAATGCGAGTACATCGCACTTGACAATATATAAATATAGAGATCTCTTGCTTATAGAATCTATCTACATGTATACTTTTTGTTTTACAAGTAACACGACGCGTTCAAAGAAAACATGTGTTTCTCATTTTTGTTCAACTTTGTTTCTCCTGAAAATATGTTTTTCTTTTAGTGTTCTCTTTCATTATTTTGTTACATCTGATATATCGTAAAGAATAATCTTTTTCTCATATTATGTACTTAGAAGCTATCTTTGTCACATTTAAGCTATCTCTATGTGAGGTGATGTTTATTCTAAAAAATGAGAGCGGTGCTCGTTTGATCAAAATTCTATTCGCAGGGCTTGGAAGCTTGGGCCCTTTGATGTTAATATGGCTACAAAGGCTACAATTGGGCAAGTCGCAGGTAGTTGATGTGCCCATAAAATATGTTAATTATTCGGGTTCCGTAATTCATTTCATGCCTGATTATTTTTTCGTGACCTAGTCTATATATAAAATTGTTGATATGTTTGCAATCACCATATAAGAATTTATACTAAACACCCACACCAACAACGCTGGACCTAATTTAGTAAGAAATTAAGGGTCCATTTGGCACTATATATAAACAAATTTGTTTATAAACGGACCCTAATCTTATAGTATATAGCTCAATTATCATTATCAAGCATTGACTCAAATGCGCATAACTAAAGAAAATGGTAGAAATGATATATATAATACCTATTTAAATGTTTCTTAACTAACACACATTAATATATACACATATATGGATGGCTTTGGATGTAATCCATTCATAATAAAATGACAAATGATCATAACCCCGAAATTGATACCAAAAATATTTTTTGGTTGTTTCCCGGATTGAAACTTTCACTACTTAATTAATAAATTAAATAACGAAATCATCAAATTTATTGATGTTGAGTGCTAACTCAAGAATGTGATTGTGTAACGTACTATTTGATGAGTTTGGTTAATTGTGCGAAAGATTACAACAAATCTGGTGTGGTGTGACTATTTATCTAACTTAATAAATACATATTACTTAAGTTAACCATGATCTAGATGGTAACAATAATATAATTATTAAATGAAATGTTGGTAGAGGCTCCTTGCATGAGAGAAATTGACATGGTAACCATAGAGTTGTTGGCATATTGCCAATCCCTTCTAAGATTTCTACAAGCAATTCCTACCATTTCTTCCACATCAAATTTACCATATTATCCCCCCCCCAATTTTCCTAGTTATCTACCCACCTACCATTTGTCCAAACAATCCTACAATCGACTATATACACAATCTAGTAATTAAATTATGTTGCGTGCCTCCCTTCTACAGTTGCCTTTACTTTTATTCTATCATGCATGCCTTAGTTTATTTGATAGTAAAATAAATAAGATCCTGACATATTAATGATCACAATTTCCATTTTTTTTTAAGTAATTAATCTTGAAATTTGGAGAAGGTTATGATTGGGAAATTCAAGAAATATTTCAAGAAAATTTCCCAACTGTTCCATATGGCAAACAAGTAAACTCCCTGCAACACTTCTGCCTCTAAGCCAAGAAAATGACACTTGGAGTTCATTAATTAGTGGTATTCTAGTCTTCAATTTTTTCCTCTTGTAATTTAAGCCCCAAATGCCTTTTACAAAGTTATATATGCCAGTCAAGGATAAATTATATTATATGTACCTTCAGAAAGTAGCAATAGAGTTATGATTAAACCAGTTGCATAGGACCTAAGAGTTCATTTTTCTGCACACTCTTTCTTCTGCAATGGTTTTCAAGAAGATGATAAAATCCCCTTCCTCAAGAGCTCTTCTTGTTAAGATCAACCTGGTTTTCTTGGGTTGTGTTCTGTTAACTTATGGAGTTCTCCTCCTTTGGCCTCAATTGTCAGATTATCACCGGCATGCCACGGCCATTATTACGTGCTCCTGGCGAGAGTGCCATCAGAAGGTAAGGTGAGCTGATTCGTGTCGTGTAGGAGCAAATGTACTTTATTACTAATCTTTTTCCTCTCATTCTTTGGAGCAGTTTGGTGTCTTTATTAGCCTTTCTTCTTCTTCTTCTTCTTCTTCTTCTTCTTCTTCTTCTTCTTCTTCTTCTTCTTCTTCTTCTTCTTCTTCTTCTTCTTCTTCTTCTTCTTCTTCTTCTTCTTCTTCTTCTTCTTCTTCTCATCATTTGAGTTTTGTGTTTCTCTCGCTTGCTCTGATTGTTTTATTAGACAGAAAACTCTGTGAAGATGAAAGCGGTTTTGGAAGAGCCAAAGATAAGTAATCAATCAAAGCCTATCGGAGAGATGATGATCAAGAGGGAGACACCTAGTTTTCTAAATGAGATACTTGGGAGAGGAAGAAACATGATTGCAATGGTAAACATGGAGGATGAGGACACAAGTGAATGGAAAGCATATGGCCAAACAATACCAATCCATTTCGAGAAAGTTTCTGAACTCTTTGAATGGAAGGACTTATTTCCAGAATGGATAGATGAAGAAGAAGAAATGGATGGTACACTTTGCCCAATAATCCCAATGCCAGATTTTGATAAGTATAGCTATATGGACCTGATGGTGGTGAAACTGCCATGCAAGAATCCTGAAGAAGGATGGAACAGGGATGTTTTTAGGCTTCAAGTTCATTTGATTGCAGCAAATTTGGCTGTGAAAAATGGGAGAAGGGATTGGGGAAGAAGGACAAAACTTGTGTTTGTCAGCAAGTGCATGCCAATGGTTGAGCTGTTTCGATGCGATGATTTGGTGAAAAGGGAAGGCGGATACTGGTGGTATTATAAGCCGGACATGGCGAAATTGGAGCGGAAGGTGTCTTTGCCCGTCGGCTCATGCAACTTAGCTTTGCCCCTGTGGGGAAAAGGTACGCTTCTTACCCTACTCTTCCCCATGCCATTTGAGCAAGAATTACTTTTAACTTTTACACAAAACACGTTATGACCACCTAGTCATCATTCTTTTTAACTAAGAATTAGCTCGATGGCTTGATACTAGTACATCCATCTATAAACATCCTCATTTTCTATACATCTATGATCTATCTTGTCCGTCTTCTAGCACTTCATTTCGTTTTGACCGGTTTAGTGCATATTACCAGTTTACCACCAGATTATGCTGCAAAGCAAAGCAAAAGACATACCCTTTATCTTATTTGGTTGCTGATTTCAAAGGTTGGCGTTGAAACAACTTTTGGTCCATGGTTTTATTATTCTAAACATGTAAGTTGCACCTTTCATTTTGTTGGATAACCATCTACGTAGTGTCAAATACATCATTTCTCCTAGCGTAAGAATGGGATTATCCACCACTAAAATGTTCTTGATAAGTTTCTCATATGCTTGACAGCTTTAGCGACTGATTATCTAGTACTTTCATTTCGCATTCCTCGTTAACAATTTGACATGTTAACTTCAGGGGTCGACAAAGTATACGACGTGTCCAAATTATCCCTCGGCACAGGGACGGAAAAACGTGAAGCCTACGCCACGATACTCCATTCGTCGGAGGCCTATGTTTGTGGCGCCATAATGCTAGCCCAAACCCTCCTTGGGACCGGGACCAAACGGGACCTGATCCTCCTCATGGACAACTCGATCTCTGAACCGAAACGAGCCGCACTCGCCCGGGCCGGATGGCAGATCAGAATAATCAAACGGATCCGAAACCCGAAAGCCGATAAGAACACCTATAACGAATACAATTACAGCAAGTTCCGGCATGGCAGCTCACTGATTACGACAAAATCATATTCATCGATTCAGATATCATTCTATTGCGCAATTTGGATATACTATTCCATTTCCCCCAAATGACAGCAACTGGAAACGACGGATCGATATTCAATTCGGGTATAATGGTGATCGAGCCGTCGAATTGCACGTTCAGAATATTGATGAAACGCCGGAAAGACATCGTCTCCTACAACGGTGGCGATCAGGGATTTCTCAACGAAGTATTCGTCTGGTGGCACAGATTGCCGCGGAGAGTCAATTTTTTGAAGAATTTCTGGTCGAATAGTTCGATTGAGTCGAGTGTGAAGAACCAGCTATTCGCGTCGGATCCTCCGAAGCTTTATGCAATACACTATCTCGGGTTGAAACCATGGCTCTGTTACAGGGATTACGACTGCAATTTTGATATTGATGACCAGCACGTTTATGCGAGCGACGCGGCGCATTGGCGGTGGTGGAAATTGCACGACTCCATGGATGGGAATTTGCACGAGTTTTGTGGATTAACGAAGAAGAGGAAGATCGAATTGGAATGGGATAGGAAGAAGGCAAAAGAGATGAGATCCCGTGATGAACATTGGAGAATCAATGTTACTGATCCAAGAAGATTCGCCTGAGATTTATTTTTTTATTTTTTTATTTTTTTGAATTTTGTTGTTTTGTATGGTGTTCGCATTATTATTTTGGTAGTTAACTCGGACAAAGAAATTTAGAGGGGACGAAAAGACACGTTGTTATCATAATTTATATGTGTTAAATGTTTAGAAAATTCTTCTTATTATTTTTATACTCACTTCATCTCATGAAAATAGTCTCACATTAATTTATGAACATGTTTCATAATATGCTTATTCATAATCGTTATTCAACTATATTAATTTTTATTTATTGATATCAATGCACATTAAATAAGGGCATATAAGAAACAAAAAAAAAAAGAAGGAAATTGAGACTATTTTCACGGAACATGAGGAGTATTATATTTGAGGCAAATAGATAAGTTTATTTAAATTCTATAATAATAATAATTTTAGGGAGATATAATAAAAATATGACATTAACTAGTAATGTTGTAGATGTGGTACAGGGTGATTAAAAAGTGTCTATATGATAATTATCTAGTTTAGTGAATTTATGTCAAATAAGAATGTCACGGGCTAATATCAAATATTCATATATCT
Organism: Nyctanthes arbor-tristis; assembly: GCA_963692815.1. NCBI lineage: Eukaryota > Viridiplantae > Streptophyta > Magnoliopsida > Lamiales > Oleaceae > Nyctanthes > Nyctanthes arbor-tristis. The sequence continues at coordinate 3,276 of CAVNYN010210981.1, read as the reverse complement.
TCCTGAAAGTACTCACTTCAATTGATCGTATGTCTACTATCACGTGAAAAATTTGTATTCAAAAACTATATAGCTTGGTTCAATGCTGAAAATCGGATTTTGATCAAGAGTCTGGCTTCATAATACGGAGACACTTTGCCTTTTGCACATGAAACCACATCGGGCTTCATATGTAGGCCCTAACAGCATGTGAATTATAGAGAGACCCTCAAACTCGTGAATAGGACTCGCTCAAACACCTTGTGTGTTAAACCGGAATCAATGAAATGAAATTAAGATATTGCATCGAGGGGCTCAAGAGCTTGAAGTGTATAGGTTAATTGATTGTTATATATAGTTGTTGGTGCATGGTCATGGCCTCGTAGGTATGATCTATTAGAATGCTGGCTTTTGTAGCGGAAATTTTAGGAAAGAAGATAATAAGGTATATGATATGATTTTTGAAAACTGACAAATAACTATACTCTTTTTGTATGTGTAAAAGGAGGAGAAAATCTGCTTATAGTCAATGATTAATGTATGTCTACACAACTTAAGTAATAAAAGTGATTTGTTGTATGTAATTGAAAAGAAAGAGGGGGAAAAAGAATGAAAAAGAAAGAAAAATTGTGATAACCATAGCTCACGGATCATTCTAAAATGTGTAAAATTCAAATAATTGGTAGGTGGCTTGAGAAGATTGATAGCAATGGGACAAATTATTATTCTTTAGCAATTAGCATTAATTAGTCATTAGTTGCCCGAATTTTCGTTTTCATTTCATTTTAAAGGTGGAGAGTTCGGGTAGAGATGTTGACAATCACTAAACAAATCTTTACTTAGAGAGAATAAATGATTGCGTGGGGAAGGACATGAAGTTGAAATGAATTGAAAGAAAAATGAGTATTGGTTGAGAAAACTAATTATTCAGGTACACCCAAAAAAGAAAAAAGAAAAAAAGGGCAAAAATGGCATGAAAAGTTAGCATATGATTGAATCAAAAGTAAAATCTTCTTCTATCCTTTTAGGGGGGAAATGTGGATACTTTCAGAATGGTTTTGCATAATCCATCTTTATATTTGGACCACAAAATCTGGTAAGACATTTATCAATAATTATCAGTATGATCCCTTAACCTTTCTACTAGTAATAATAACTTAGAAGGACGCATTAGGCATGTCAACGAGCCGAGTCGAGCCGAGTGCCAAAATTTAGGCTCAGGCTCGGCTCGGGCTTTTTTGATACCTAGCCTAAAAAGCCCAAGCCAAAGCTCAGCCCAACCGCGAAAATTAGGCTTGACCCAAGCTTTGACTCAAGCCTTTTCTGAGCCGAACCGGCTTTTTTTTTAAAATTTTTTCTTACTTTAGTTTAATTTTTTGTTTTCCGTACTTAAGTTTGACACGGGCCTTAACAGGCCAGCCCTATTGGAGCTTGCCCCTGAGTTTGGAGCTCGACTCAGGCTTGGGCTCGTCTTAAACGAGCCATGAGCCGGCTCGGCTCGGCTCTAGCTTTTTACTGGCCGGGCTACTGGCCGCTCAAGTTGGCCGGCTCATTATACAAAGTGTCATATAAGAATGTTAAATTTAACTATTGATATTGTAACAACAAATTTCGTGTATTAAAATAAATAATACAGAAATTGTTATAAATCAAGATTTTAATAAAATGAAGTGGATTGACGCTCTTGTCACTGCTAGGTTGCAAATCCTCTGATTGGTGATTCCAGCTTTGAAGACTTAAAGCTTGGACTTGATGTAGAAAAGACTTGATCTCTTGACTTGATCTCTTGTTTTGGACTTGAAGACTTGATTTCAACTTGAAGAAGATGAAGAACTTCGAAGACTTTGGCTTCTGATTCCTCTTCTTGACTTCTGCTTCCGGCTTTTCTTCTTTCCGGACTTTGTTTTATAGTTTTAGAACTTAGAAGATTTTAGAGAATTTCTCCTCGTTTTTTATCTTCCCCCCCCTCAAAATGAATGAATGAGGGTATTTATAGACCTTTAGAAAAGTCTGATGGGCTTTAGAGTGGGCTCTTAAACAGAATGGGCCCTTAATCATTAAATGGGTTCTTGCAAGACTTAGCTATTTCATTTAAGACTTAATTGGATTAATAAAATTAATCCAGCCCAATTGATTTAATTAATAAAAATTTTGATGTCTACAGATGCCCCCCAAGATTTATCAATTTATCATAAAATAAATGGATAAATCTTGATTTTTTTTTTAAATTTTAATGTGGATTTACTTTACATTTTATTTTTATGATTTTATTATCATTGTATATATATTTAATCAAAAGACGTCCAGTTGAAGCTTTGTCTTTGAATGAAATTGAAACTTTGACTTTAGTTGTTGATTTTTGTTCAATCCTTTTCACCGTAAACTTTTTGTTTTTTTGCTTTTTTTTTTTTTACCAGAGAACACATAGAACTCCGCCAGTTTACACATTCATTCAACAAATCTAAGCAGCAACGTGAATAAAAGATTTGGATAGACTTAGAGATTTGAATACTATCAAAAATCAATGTGTTCAATGTGTTTGATTTACTGGACTAGCTCACCGTAAACTTTTTGTTTTTTTGCTTTTTTTTTTTTTAGATTTTATTTGTATGTGGATTGTTTAACTATCAAGAATTTAACTTGAAATTAGATACACCTTACAAGAGTTCTATTACAGTTAAACAACCCACACTTCTTATAAATATAAGAGCACTTTATGATAATCACTTTGAGCAAGTTTTCAAGTCAATTTCAGATTTTAAACTACTTTTATTTTTTTTTTGTTTAGAAGAAGAACAGAGAAATTTAGTTGATTCTTGTGCTTTTTCCTGGAACCGGGTTTGAGTCATTCGATTGATTTTTTGGTAGTATTAAATCTTTTCTCTCTTTTTTTTGTTATTTATTTGTTTCACTTTTGTTTATTCACCAATCTAAATATCCTTGGATTAAGACATGCGAGCCATTATTATTGTTTCTCCTTTTCTTTTCTTTTCTTTTTTTAAACATTAAATAAGCATCCAACTTCTGCACGGAATTGACCTCTCGGGTGAACGATGTCTTCCCGTGTTCCAATCAATTTCACGTGTAGGTTTTTTTTTTTTTTTTTTTTTGCACATTGATAAGACTTAGAGATTTGAAGTCCAGGATATGTTTAAAATTTTGGAAGATTCATATTTCTAGAGAGATACCATTTTTGAATACTTGAAAGATTGGGGTTTAAAATACTTTTACCTTGGTATTTATGAAACACCCATAGTTTCAGGAATGAAAGATTTTTTTGAAGACATCGAACTTAGA
>CAVNYN010210980.1:0-14546 GCA_963692815.1 Nyctanthes arbor-tristis | reverse complement strand
AAGGTCTTTTGGAGGTGTTCAAGGCCTTGCACAATTTATGGACAAATTTTTCTACTTGTTTTCTAAAAGTCTTTGAGTTCCACCAATGAAAAGGCTCCCATCTTTCTAAATGTTCAATAACTCTTCCGATCTCAATTGGAAGTATAAGAATCCTTCTTCGCAAATCAAGATGCCAAGTGTGGTTTATAGATTTAATTCATATGAGAAATTCCCATTGATACAAGTGTCTTTAGATTTTTTCCACTTATTTCCTAATAAATCCCTTTACTTATTGTACTTTATAATTAAGTCCTTGTATTTTCAACTATACAAATAACACACAGCATTTTTTTTACTTTAAGCATTCTTCGGCCCCAAATTTACCACTCGATTGAACTTAGTTGTTCTCTTAGCAATTCTCTGTAACCGATGGAGGTAATTGACATAAATTCAAGTAATCATTTAATTTTCGCCAAACAAACAAAATGTCTTCAAATTCTTATAAAATGTCTCGACTAGTCATCCAATTATAAGATTTATTCACCGATTACTTAGAGTTGAATGTTAAAACCAATTATTATCCCAAATGTGCCACTATTAAAGTAGAGAAATTACATGGAGTGTTACATCGATTCTCTCTCTCTCTCTCTCTATAAATACATCAAGCCGCAGCTAGCGCTGCCCAAGAGCAGATTAGCAATAGCCGACGGTCGAGCCCAGCGAACGTGGGTGGTGGTGAGATCAGCGAACGTAGGTGGTGGCGACAGCTAACAGTTGAGACAGCCAACAGGAACGATACAGGTGGCAGCAGCGGTGGGATGTGGCGAAGGCGGGTAGGTGGTGGACCTTGTAGTGGTGCAGATAGCCTTACTCTCTCCCCTCTCCCCCCTCTCTCTCAATTGCAATTTTTTGATTTTTGAAATTTGAAGTTTGAACTTTGAAAATGAAATGAATTCTGAATTCTCAAATTTCAACATAGTGAAGAAAACGTCACAGGGAGAACATCAACTTTTACATACGAAATAAATAATAATAAATAAATAATACACAAGTTAACTGAACCGGTCCGGTTCGGTTTGAGTTTGACCAGTGTTGACTAGTTTCACTGGTCAAACCCGATACCCGAACCGGCTCTTCCGATCTGGTTGGCACCCCTCAACCCATCCACCAACCAGAGCCATTACAAAACCGACCCAAACCGGTTCAGTTCGGGTCGATTTTGAAGTTAAGCGGTTTCGGTGCCCAGCCCTACTCTCAACATACATAATTGTGATGCCATTGAAACCAAGAGAATTTACTGTGAAAAAACTAGCAGAATATCAACAATGCAACTCAAATAATCAAGCCTATAACAATGTCTAGACTTTGTGTGATAATAAGTATAGATACATAAAAAATAAGGAAGCACAATTACACCGTGCAACAAACTTTAAAGAATTATTAGACATGGGTAACGGCCTCAGAACCTTACCAATTTTTCATGAAGCTCGTAAATTGTTATTAGTATATCATATCCAAAAATCATCTCCTAACAACGGCATTTAATATGTTAAATAATTTTTTGAAAACCCAAGGTCAATCAAGTTGCGCACAACATGACACATTGTACATAAAAAGCTATAACTTTTCTTAGAAATGTCAGAATTACAAATTTCCAAGTCTCACAGATAGCCAACCCATACATCTATCAAAAAATTTATCTCGCTTAAAAATTCCATGTAAAACATAAATTTTGGAATTTTCAAATATGAGCCCAGAATCTGCCATAACAAAAAAAAAATGCTCTATATATTATTTCTTCATTTAATGAAGCCTAAAATGCTAAAATATTATGAAATGAAATATCTATATTTTTGTCTGGTATGGTATCACGTAGGGGTATCAAGCCTCTAAGAAGATAGAGGAGAAAGATTTTAACAAAAAAATCGAGTGCCCAGTCCTTGTCATGGAGCACAAACCAATGTAAGGGTACAATGGCACAAAAACTTGGTTAGGCAATCCTTATTGCCCAATGCATTCCTTGTGAAACCATTGAATAGTTTCCCTTTGTGAAAACCTCAATCTCACATCACTTGAATGAAGAAAATGAGACTAATTTATAAGTCATACTCCAACTGACATGAGGCCTTTTGGGTGAAAGTCTAAAAGTAAAACCGTGCGAGCTAGGCTTAAAGCGGACACTATCATATCAAAATAGAGCGGATCATTACAGATGGTATCAGAGTAGAGCCCAACCAGAAGTGTGGCCAACGAGGACTTTGGGCCCCATTAGGCGGGGTGATTGTGACAGCCTCAATCCCACATCACTTTGGTAAAGAAAAGGAGACCAATTTATAAATTGAGAGACCTACTCCAACTAACATGGAGCCTTTTGGATGAAAGCTCAAGAGCAAAACCGTGCGGGCTTAGCCCAAATCGGACGGTATTATGCCAAAGTGGAGCAGGTCATTACAGATGGAGTCAGAATCTAAATTCCTAATTCTCATCGATTCGGAATACTACTTCTTTTTCATGGCACAAAATAGTAGCTTGATTACTAATTAACCAGTCCATACCAAGATAATGTCAAAGTCCTTCATTCCAATTATGTTCAAGTTTGCTTTAATTGTTAATCCCTCAAAGTTTATATGTGCATCCCTAGCTATCTCATTAGTTCCAATTATTCCTCCCGATGGCATACTAACTTCTAGTATACTACCAGTTTTCTCTCCTACCAAGTTTAGTCTAGAATCAATTAAGACGTAAACAGGAATACCAAAGACAAATAGTATACCTGCTATTATGTCAGCATCATCGACTGCTTCCTTATGGTCATTGCATAAACCTTCGCCGTTCCTTTATTATTTTGTTCCTGGTTCCTAGTATGTGCTGGGTTCCTAGTCTGTCCTTATTTCTGAGCAGGCATTGTATGACAGTTGGCTGTGAAATGGCCAATTTGTCCACATTTGTAAGAGACTCCATTATTTTAGAGAAATTCTCCTTTATGATTTTTCCGTACTTAAAGCACCGAGTAAAGTTGAAAATATTCTGACCACCACCTAACCCTGTGTTTTGCCGCTTGTTCAGGGCTTAACTCTTGTTCTGATTCTGATATTGATTATGCCATTTTCTCTTATTCCTGTTATCCTAGTTCTTTCTTGATGCCTCAACCACCTTTTGGATAGCTCGCTCTAGATTTAAATGGGAGGATATGGCATGTGCCATTTCCAAGACTTCCTTGTAGGTGGTGAATTCGTCGGCGCTCTCCTATCTCAGGTGGTAAACCCATTTCAAATCTTCTTGCTTTATTTTCGTTAGTGTCAACCAAGTGAGGAGCATACCTAGAGAATTATTCAAATTCCTCATCGTACTTTTCCAACGACCTATTCCCCTGTCTCAACTGTAGGAATTTCATTACTTTCTGGTCGCGGAGCGTTTTGGGAAAATAATTTTGCATTACTATTGTCTTGAACTATTCCCATGTCATGGTATGTTGTTGTGCCGCAGTTCGAGTGCACAAATAAGACTCCTACCAATGCCATGCACCTTCAATTAACTTAAACTCCTTACAAGATATCTTCTGGGTATCAGTACAAGTAATGTGCTTGAATATCCGCTCCAAAGCCCTCAACCATTCTTCTGCAGCTAGCATGCCAAAGTGGACAATATCACGCCAAAACCGTGTGAACTAGGCTCAAAGCGGACAATATCATGCCAAAATAGAGCGGTCATTACAGATGGTATTAGAACATAGCCTAACCGGAAGTGTGGCCAATGAGGACGTTGGGCCCCTTAGGTAGGGTGATTGTGACAGCCTCAGTCGCACATCGTTTGGGTGAAGAAAATAAGAGCAGTTTATAAGTTAAGAGACCTACTCCAATTGAGATTAGACCTTTTGGGTGAAAGCCTAAGAGCAAAACCGTGCGAGCTAGGCTCAAAGCGGACAATATTATGTCAATCGTTACACCCTTCTCCATGCCCTATTGAGCTTTTACTTTTTACTCCTAAAACTTTGATATAATTTTTTTGAGTGGGAATTGATCCGGTTAATGAAAAAGATTGGGCTTTGAGTTCAGAGCCGAACCTCTAATCAAGAGCAGGTGAGTTGGCGGTTTTTGATCGGAGGTCGGGTTCCGAGTTCTGTTGCACTAGAAAACATCGTTGTTAGTAATATGACCAAGTTATTTGATATGAAGTTTGATGAGGTATTTAATATCTTGTCCATTCAAGCAGCAATAATAATTTTCTAACATTTATATGGGTGTCTTTGTGCTATCTAATGTCTCATATAATTACATGTATTCATGTGGCATGCCTACATGTAACTATATAAGACATGGAGTGTCATAAATTACAACCATATTAGTACCACAAAATTTTTGTTATAAATAATTTCATTTATAAAATGACGTGTTCATATTCACATCTGCATCTAGGTGACCTCAACCAATTGTAAAAAGAGTTGTGCTATTTAAACAAAAACAAATACAAAAAATCTAATAAAGCTGACACATGACACAATCTTATTTTTCAACACATCACATTACTTTTACATTAAAACTTATCACATAACCCATATGTCAATTTTGTCATCTTTTTTGTCCCCTTTTTGTCCAACTAGAATTTTTTTGTAAAAAACGAGACCAATTTGACAAATCATTAAGAGTATATTTGATTGTCCATATTTTCAATGGACTTTGGACTTTTTCCACAAACTCCTACCTTATGGGTTCTGATTGATAATTTTTTCATGTAAATATTTTTCCATCTTCTTGTGATCATAGTTTCCTCTAAAAACAATGAAAATATAGATGTGTAAGTTTTTTGTTTTCTAGGTAATTCATATTTTTTGACGTGAATTTCATTTTCAATCAAACATATCACGATATTTATTTTCTACGAAATTCAGTTACCAGTAATTTTGATGGGAAACTATTTCTTTCCAAAAGAAAAGAAACAGCACCCTTGAAAACGTTGCTAATGGTAACTTTATGATAAGAATGTGATATGAGTTCCGATTTAATACTACATACTATGGTACCATATGATGTCATATGACTATGTAGCGTGTATTGAAACACTCTATATAGGAACCACAATCATGTGACGTGTATCGATATACAACACGTGTCCATATAACCCGATAACGTGTCACATATATGATTTTATATCATTTTTGGGTATTCTGGGGCGTTTCAGGGGCAAAAAAAAAAAAAAAAAGTTTTTGGGGGGCCAATTTAGGTATTTGATAGAAAATGAACGAAGCTTGGACAAAAAGAAAAGCAATGAAATTCATCTACAAGTAAAACTTCTGTCAAGCAGGACCAGCACTTTGTAGCTCTTCTTCTGCTCCGACTCTTCTTCTGTCTCCAAACACCCGCGGCTCCGCTTTTGAGATCTTCCAACAGGTATTATCTCTTGTCGCCTTCTTATCTTTTGCTTTGATCATTTTAAAATTCTTAATTTAGGGCGCATCAAAATAGAATGGACGATGCATTGCGTTATACAAGGACGTTTAATAAACTTAACGGTCATTGATAGTTGGGAATAATGTTTGTGACCTCGAATTGGGATTGCTTTAGTTCGTACTTAATTTTATATTGTAAAAGTTTCTATCCTGAGCCCCAACTTCTTGTGGCAAACTGAAATTTTTAGATCCACGGATTCACAATCAGAATTTATGGATTAAAAAGAAATAGAAATATATGGTTAATCTAGAAATTCTGAATTTGAAGTTCGGTGGATTGGAGACGTGAATAGGGATCGGGTTTAGTGGATAATTTTAGTTACTTTTTGAGGGAGCAAAAACATCATTTCATTCTTCATTTTTTTATTTATTTTTTGAAGTATTAACAAAAGTCAGTTGCCAATCGATTGATGTTAATGTGAAATAGTCTTTCTGCATTGGTTTGCTTCAATCGTCTATGCAATATGCACGGGCCTTCATGTTCATATATGGGTGATTATGATATTCTTTTCTGAAAGTGAAAAGTAATTGATTGAAGTCGGCATGTCTCTGTGCTTCTGGTGCTTTTCTTTACTCATTCTCACAGGCAAATGGGTGCACTCCACCTCAAATGTGTGTTCTGCAGATGTTAGAATTATCTGCTTATGCATCCTATTTCCAAAAGCATTAACTAACTAGAATTGAACTTGAATCTTTGTTAGTTGAAATGTGTTTATTAAATAGAATGATTGAGATGTCTTTTGTTGCAATACTATTTGAGTGAATCGAAAGAATTACTTCATTACATGTTGCTTCTGCTCCCATTAAATATGAAGTTACAGCCTAACAGCATTACTGATATCAACATTTTCAGTTAAATGTATTGTGTGCCATTGGCAGGCCTAGTTTTCGCTTTTACATTTACATTTATAAGAAGGCTATCGTAAATATTTTTGTCCACAACTTTCTACTGGGTACATTGAATTGTGCACGGTAAATATTTATGCAAGAGCTGTGTATAGTTTTACAGCTGATTTGGTATCTAATGACGCTTCTTATGTTCCATTGATATAAATCTTCAAATATTTACCTGTCTGCTACAGCCTATAGTGTGCAATGTAAAAGAGTTCTTGTTTTTTTAGTCGTAGATGTTGTTTTTCTTAATGTTTAAAGGGACATTCCCTCGTTGCACCTCTCTATTGTTTACACTAAAAATGTAACAATGGGAAAACCATGTTTAAATCTGTGGTCACTCTTTGCTGGAACTAATCTTGTAATTGGTGTGAGAAGATAATGAATGCTGCAGATTGTAGTAGTTATTTCAAAATTACAATTCCAGAAGAATATACTTGTGCTTGGTTTATTTTGCTTGCTTTTGCCTTATTCAACCTGCTCAGCACAAATGTTGAAATAGCTCAAAATGGTTCACTATTTGCCCGAGTAAGTATGATACTTGGACACCTTGCTAATAGTTGCTTCTCATACGGTCCATTGGAACTGACGAAAGCTGTACATAACTTCTATTACCATTGACCTAAAGGCTAATATGGGCATTATGTTATTGTATTTTTGGCAACATGATCACCAGTTGACCCGTTGTGTTTATTGTGCAGATACAGTATGTCTCGCAGGTATGACAGTCGTACCACAATATTCTCTCCCGAAGGTCGCCTATACCAGGTAGAATATGCGATGGAGGCCATTGGGAATGCAGGGAGTGCCATAGGAATATTGTCCAAGGATGGGGTTGTGTTAGTTGGCGAAAAGAAAGTTACCTCGAAGCTTCTTCAGACCTCTGCTTCCACGGAAAAGATGTACAAGATTGATGACCATGTCGCATGTGCTGTGGCTGGAATTATGTCTGACGCCAACATCCTCATTAACACTGCTAGGGTCCAAGATCAGCGCTATACCTATGCTTACCAAGAGCCAATGCCAGTCGAACAGCTAGTTCAGTCATTGTGTGACACCAAGCAAGGCTATACTCAGTTTGGCGGACTCCGTCCATTTGGTGTCTCGTTTCTCTTCGCAGGTTGGGATAAGAATTACGGGTTCCAGCTCTACATGAGTGACCCAAGTGGAAATTACAGTGGTTGGAAAGCTGCAGCTATTGGATCAAACAATCAGGCAGCTCAATCAATGCTTAAGCAGGACTACAAGGATGAAATCACGAGAGAAGAGGCCGTCCAGCTTGCTGTAAAGGTGCTCAGTAAGACGATGGACAGCACTAGTCTTACCTCAGAGAAACTCGAACTGGCTGAGGTATTCCTTTCTAAAGGAAAAGTGAAGTATCAGGTTTGCTCACCAGAGGCCTTGAGTAAGCTGTTAGTGAAGTTTGGAGTGACCCAACCTGCTGCTGATGCATCTTAATAAATCTATTTCCATTTGCTTTTTGGAACTCTTTTGCTGCTACTTTTATGAGTCATGTTCTTGTTCGAGATGACAGTTTGTGTATTATGTGATGAAGTATAATGTTATAATGGAACGGTATAATAAGAATGAGAGGATATATACATATTCTGAGATTAGTGAAAATTGAGAAAAAAGAGAGCAAAACAAAGGAAAAACAGCTAAAAGAACCAACAAAATAAATAAATAAATTATAAAAGAAAAATAATAATATATTTTTACGCTTCAGCAGCATAAATTGCGATTCTATTAACCATATTTTGACAATGGTGATGATAGCAAGAGGATTGAGAGATTTGTTAAAATTGATGATAAAATTTTGGTATATTTCGTTTGTAATACAAAAGAATGGAAAATGTCCTATTATTTGATAAATGATATTTCTTCTAATTTGTTGTAGATAAATTAATAGAAATTAGAAAATTAACTATTCTTGCAAAAACAATTTCGTAGTAATACCCGCGTTACGACATAGCGTGGGGGTGTGGTAGGGTAATGAAAGGATTGCATTTGAGTTCAACTTTGCAAAGAAGACAACATTTTTCTTTTCCCTTGTTTAATTATTTTTTCTTTGTTATGCAATGCAATGCAATACTTTTATTCTATTCTATGAATTTATATATTCATTTTTTCCTCTCTTTTTTTATAGATAAAATAACATTCTTTTTAAATTTTTTATACAACAGGGAGAAAGGAGGTGAGGGAAATTAGAAGAGGAGTAAATGTAAAAATAACATTTTTGTTTTGTCTTTTTGTATTTAAAAAAAAATTTTGTTACATAGTAAAGAACAATTTATGCCACAATTTTTGCATTCATTTGCACTTTCATCTAAATATATATAATCACTAAAACAACACGTTCTATTTAGCAGCAATTTAGATAGAATTCTATTATAATTAAAAATTAAACTTAAAATTTATGTCACATAAGACTACACAGAATAATATATGTGTATTTGACAAAACAAACATAGAAAATTTAATTTGAAATTTTATTAGTATACACATGTGTTGCTTTTCTATTATCTCAGGTAACGTGGATTTAAAATCTAATTTCAATTATATCAGTATTCCATTGTAAAAAAAATACAGATACGCAATCTTATTCATGCAAATGAATGTAAAATTTGGGGATTAATTAATACAAATCTGAAAGTTGAGGACAAAAGTGTACCCGAAAGAAAAGAAAAGGGCAAAAAAGGAAGGAAAGAAAGAAAAGAACAGAACTTCGGAACAGAGCGCGAACCCGGGTTTTCACCATTTCATTGCTTTTCCCCCCAGATTTTGTGCCCGTTCTCCCATTTGTTTCTATTTTCACATCTCACTCTAATAGATGATTGGGTGAATCCTGTTTAACGATGTGAATTATTATTAATAACAAAGGGGGCAAACTTTATTCATTATTATTATTTTTTTTTAGCATATCGTGCTTGGTTCTCAACCAATTATTTACTCAACTAACAAGTCTATTATTTTTGCTCTAACAATGGATGCTCTATCTCTCTCCTCAATAAATCTACTATATCAAGATAAAGTTTAGGTGAAAATGTTAGATATTTATTTGTTGAGAAACAAATCATAATGTGTGTAACTATAAGAACTGCTGTATAACCAATATTTATACATCTTGAGTGAATCGTGACGACTTAACGCACATATAAGCAAGTTGTGTGATAATATCTTTTCTACATAACTAATAAAAATATATGTTTATTCATCTTGAATTCTTGGTTAAAACAAGGTTAGTAATATATATTCTCATAAATGTTGGCTTATAATCTTAGATGTTATAATTATTAGATAAATAGAGGCAAACTATTTTGTGGACATATATATATTTATAAAAGAACAAAAGAAAATCCTATTGACTACGAGTTTATTATTTTTGTATTACATACTCGTCCTTGGCTTAACCTGTTTGATTATGGGGTTATAGTTGAAGCCCAATGAGTTAAGAGGCTTTAGGTTTAATTTCCTCCTACTTATGGTTTTTTTTTTATATATATTATTGTAGCTTGCAGTCCTCTATGTAAGGGTTAGTATTGTCAGACTTGTTTGCACTGTATTTGAGTACAATATATATGCATGTGGGCTTGTACTGCTACAATGAATTTTGTAATTGTACTTTAAAAAAGATAGTAGTTATATTTGATGAAATTGAAATGCAAAGAGAAAAATACTCGTGGGTTAAAAAGTTAAAAACAACAGTCAAAATCCACGGAGCAACCGCTTTAGGAAAACATTGTCAAAACATCAGCATTTAGATTCACATTAACTGAACGAAAGGCAACTATCAAATTAGTAAGTTGGGAACTTGGAATCCACGTCATGAGACCAGGCCTCGAGGCCCCCAATAATATCCTTAGCCGTAGTAAAACCCATCTTGTGAAGGTATTCCACTGCCCTCTGAGAATCATTGCCCCTTCTGCATATTACATATAAAGAAGCACCTTGACTTGGATCAACAGCCATGTTTCCTCCTAGTCTTTCTAGGGATGCAGATATTTCCGGTAACCTCTCCTCAAAACTTCCAAGAGGAATGTTTGTCGAATTAGGAAGTGAAACAATTTTATAGTGATGAGCTGGCCGCACATCGACTAGGAAATGCGCTTCTCCTTTTGCTACAATCTCGTTATATTCCTTGCTCGTTATTCTAGCATCTTTTGGCAGCAGGTTTAACTTCAATGGAGACTGCAACAATTTGCAAGGTCAAAGATCCGTCAGATTGGAGCTCTATTATTTTCCACATAAGATGAGGAAAAATAGGATTTCCTTTATATGAAAATAATAAGCAGGTGCAAATTCGTTGATCTAAATTTCATAGGAGAAAAAGTAGCAAATGTTTGACTGAAGAAATGTCTAATACGTACCGTGGATAATGGTGTTTGAGTGAATTTTTCATAATCAAAATCACTAAACTGTTGTGCTGTCATTGAAGAATTCTCTCCACAGGCTTCACAATGCAACGATCTCCCTCTGATCTTCACCTGAGAAACACAACAACGCTAGCTTTACCATTGAAGATGGATAAATGAAATGCATGATGACCCTTTTCAGATTAATGAACACAAAAAAAAAAAAAAAATGCAAATAAGCTGCCAATGCTTTATCTTAATTTGCTTTAGAGCATAATATAGACAAACCATACCATGCTTCGTGCATTCATTCATTTTTTACAATTTATATCAAACTGAGGTAAAGGATTGAATAAATCACTCTGGTCTTGGTTAGAAGAACTGGTATGTAAATCATATGAAACTCCACATGGGAAAATCACAATTTGAGGAAGAATAAAAGAATTCTTGTAGAACATACAACACGAATTCGGGCAGAGAGTGCGTCAAAAAGAAGCATCCTCCCAGCAAGTGGCTCTCCAACAGCAGCAGCAATCTTTATAGCTTCCAAGGCTTGTAGGCATCCAATAACGCCAGGAACTGTACAGGAAACAAGACTTATACAAGGTGAAAGTCAGCTCGCTTAACCTAAGATAAATGACCAATTTACCAAACTCAATGGTATTAGTCTTTTAAACAGTTCCAACTTCAATGCAAAAGGAGATGTTAGCTTTGGCAATGAGTTGTATCAATGGTTGCATGTTCACATCAATAAAGTAAAGACAACGAACATCCACTTTCAGAGCCTTGATATAGAACTATTGGTATCACATCTATAAGAGGAATTCTCATGTCTTGCCAATATCTAGTATGCTTAGTTGAAATTTCCTTAAGTTCACAGAGTCTTTTGTCACCATAATGTGGTCATGGATATTTAAGGACCCAATTTAGAGGCATTTCTACTTAAGTTCCTTGGTGTAGCAATATTCTTGGGCCCATCCTTATCTGATCTAGATAAAGCTGTATTGAATAGTGAGCTAGAGAAGATCAGTCATGTTTTCTCTCATTAAAACCATGTACTCTCTATTTCTGCTCTCTTTATCTGTCCCGAGTTTTCTGAAATATGACCTGAAAACTTTTGATTCCTCACCTTTGCCCCAAGTTGTAAGGCTAGACTTGCAGAAGCCAACACTTCTGTTTCTCAAATAACTCTAATAGGTGAGTGGAATAAAATTATAAGAGGGATGACTGAGATTCAATGGAACCTATTACTTAATACTTAGCAGTTTTTAATGTAAAATAATCAATCTCCTCCCCTCCCCCCAAAACCCAACCTCCAACGCATTATTCTTTCTCAAATAAATAAATAAAATAACCACAACACCACTTAGGCACCCAGTACTCATCATGATTGAATCATGCTTTGGCCAAATTACTACATTGGCAACACCTAAATGCCTTATAACTAATATCCTAGAAAAATAGCTTTAAATTCAGTGCAAGATTGATGCTCAATTTACCTACTCCTAGGACACCACTGTCTGCGCATCTTTGGCATGCTGTCGTAGGTGGTGGAGTTGGAAACAAACATCGATAGCAAGGACCTCCACGGTAATTGTAAACTGTGAGCTTCAAAAAATGGAAAATGTCGATAAATAATGGCATCAGATAAAAGGAACTATATTCAGTTATACTGTGCAATAGATATATTATTAACAAACAGAATAATATGCTGTGGTCTACCTGCCCTTCAAGTCCAAGTGCAGCTCCAGATATCAGAGGCTAAAATCACAAACAAGCAAATGATCAATAGAAGGAAAAAAGAAAATTTTACCAAAGAAAAGTCATAATATGATATCAAACACCAAGAAGAGTTCCGAGACATCCCATTTTTTGGGTTCTATGGCAACTTGCCCCCATACGATTTTATCCCCAAGTTTGGTGCCAACCTCGCCTGTCTCAACAGTACCTCTATGAAATTTCAATGTCATAACTTCAGATTTATCCCCGCTTCCCCCCCACCCCCCCCAACCCAAAAAAACACCACAAAACAAGGCCCCAACACTAAAAATAAAATAAAAAGGAAAGTAAGTTAGTTTAATATGTTTTCTTTTAAATGACATTCTTTTGCTATAGTCTCATCCTCTACATTCTCATTAGCCCAGATAATATAGTGCGACCCAGAAAACCAAAGCATAAATAGGCTCTTTTCCACTTGCACATCACAAAAACATTTATTCCTACAACACCATAATGTTTATTAAATGAGTTCATGTGTGTTTACTGGCTGAGAGTTTTATAATATTTTCACGACATGCATGATGCAGCTCAACAGTTGAGTGCGTGGTTTTTGAGGAAGTGCACGTTTTTCATGTCATTTCTGCCGAGACATAAACAGCTTACCTTCCCTAATACAACACAGCAATCATTTATCATGTAACGACTAGGAACGTTGTCTGTCGCATCTATAACCATGTCATACCTATTCCATCAGATATCAAGGGAAAAAATGAATAAGAGATTTCACATCTATTCTCTACTTTATAGTAACCTAAAAAAAAAAAAAGAAAGAAAAGAAAAATGGAATCATATATCTATACTTGCTCATAATCTCTAAAGCATTGGATGTACGGAAAGCTTCCTTGTGCTCCACTATTTGGACAGTGGAGTTAATCCTAAAAACACAATGTTAAATGAGACCAAAGAGAAAAACTATGTCATTTAATTGCAGTAAAATGATAATACAAAAGGGTGACATACGCACGACAGGCAGCGGCAGCAGACTCTACTTTTGAACGTCCAATATTTGCTTCAGTGTGAATAATCTAGAAAACATCAAAAGTGGAGATCAGTAGATGGAGCTCCATAATGATCAAAATCACCTTAGTAATCAAGCTCAGGTTATTTAAAAAAAAAAGAAAAAAGAAGAGAAAAAAAAATTCCCATAGAACTGACAGAATTGAGAAAATAAATGGTGAAACAAATACTATCTTTCAGTGTGTTTAGTAAAAAATTGCTCTTCCGCCCCGGCAAAAATTTACACTGAGATATCCATTTTCTGGAAGATGAGCTTAAGGGAAAGAATAAGATAACTGCTGTTGAACATCTGGATTTTTCCTTGGAGTACTAACTTGTCCCGTAAATTTTTAGCATGGCTAAAAAATAAGTACACAATTCATTTTTATCTTCCTCCCCAATCCAAACCATTACATTACTAAGTCAGTTACTAAATAAAGTACTTGCAGGACTTATTTCTAAAGCATCTTATTTCCATGACATAAAAACAAGTACACATTGCCATAGACCATTCAAAAGCATCATTGCTCTGTCTTAAACCTTGTCTCAGATTCTCACACAAGGTACATTTATTATACAATATATCTTAAGTAAACAAATAAACACACTTTTAATTTAAATAAAAAAATTACAGATGAAGTTTTCCCTAATTAGCTGCTGAAATTATTTCTGTGAATGGGAACAGATTAGTTCTTAAAACTTTCATCAAATTTTGAAGATTATTAATTCATTCTATCTGCATATTCAAGACAACAGATTTAGAACATTAGTTGATAATCTCTCATCTTCTTTTTCATATCTCGCCTATTAACCTAATAAATACATTTTTCTTATCTATCCGTTTCCGACTTCCTCAAAATTTAACATCATGTTTGTCCCTCAGAGTGCAGCATGAGTAAAAGCAAATTCAACATCATGATTTTATTTTAAAGTTATGTTTCCCCGTTTACCTGCCTCTGCAGATTGTTAAGTTCCACCACATCATGATCAACAATACCCACACAACCTGTAAATGTTTTCCGAAAGTAAGATAGTAATTAAACTTTAATGCTAAAATCCACTGCATAAGAGTATATAGTACTCTGCACTACATCCCGAGAATG
>CAVNYN010210967.1:0-11210 GCA_963692815.1 Nyctanthes arbor-tristis | reverse complement strand
TGGTTAAAGGAAATAGCACCATCAACACAATTACGTACTGCATTTTGCCATAAAGTAGAAAATTGGTTGGAATTCCAAGATAAGTATTATGAAGAATTGTCTAGGAATCCATGTATTAATGAGTTGGTACTCTTGGCTGAAAAGAATAAGCTAACCCTTATATATGCTGCAAAGGATCCAAATTTGAATCATGCTTTGGTGCTTAAAAATTTTATATTAGCTAAGGAAAAATGAATTTTTATAATTTTAACAATACTTAAAATGGTGTTTTGAAAAAAATTGTCTTTGATTCATAATAGTATTTTGAGTTTCTTTTATGTCTTTGCCAAATTGTCCAAAATGCCAATCAGAATATACTTATCAAGAAGCTGATTTATTTATTTGCCCTGAGTGTGCACACGAGTGGAAAGAGGGTTCTGTTGCCACAAATGAATCAGAAGAAATCATTAAAGATGCAAATGGTAATGTATTGGCTGATGGGGATAGTATTACTGTTATTAAAGATTTAAAAATAAAAGGTTCGTCTTCTGTTGTAAAAGTCGGTACAAAAGTAAAAACGATTCGTTTAGTTCACGGTGCAAGTGATGGTCATAATATCGATTGTAAAATTGATGGTATAGGCGCTATGAAACTTAAAGCTGAATTTGTAAAGAAAGCGTAGTTTAAGCATAAGAAAAGCAGCAGAAATGTTGCTTTTCTTATAAATTACTAAATGAGAACAAAAAAAATCTTCTATGGTTTTCTACTCAACTATATTGAAATAACAATTTATAAATAACAACTCCGATAAGAGAGGTTCTCATAGCAGGTTGGTTTGAAGTCAGTCAAGCGAATGATGGGCAGTATCGCTTTGTTTTAAAAGCAGGGAATGGTGAGCCCATTCTAAATAGTGAACTTTATAAAACAAAAGCAGCGGTGCTCAATGGTATAGCATCTGTTCAAAAAAATAGTCCAGATGATGGGCGATATGAGCGAGTGGTAGCAAAAAATGATAAACCTTATTTTAATTTAAAAGCAGCGAATCATCAGGTGATTGGAACTAGCCAATTGTATTCAAGTGAACAATCACGAGATAAAGGGATTGAGTCTGTTAAAAACAATCGTTCATCAGAGACCATAAAAGATTTAACTGTCTAAATCTAAAAAATAAAAAAAGCCGTTTCAAAAACGGCTTTTTTGCTATCTGATAATTAGCAATTAACCAGCAAGTTTTTTGATTAACTCTTCTTTACTTAGATTAGTTGATTCTTCATCACGACGACCTTTATATTCAAAAGTACCAGCGTCTAAGCCTTTTTCACCGATTACAATACGATGAGGAATACCCATCAATTCAAGATCAGAGAACTTAACACCAGGGCGTTCATTACGGTCATCTAATAACACGTCATAACCTTGGGCTTGTAATTCAGCATAAAGTGCTTCTGCTGCCTCAAGAGTACGCGGCGATTTATGAGCATTCATTGGAACGATTGCAACTTCGAATGGTGCGATTGCTTGTGGCCAAATAATGCCTTTATCGTCAAAGTTTTGCTCAATTGCTGCAGCAACTACACGTGTGACACCGATACCATAGCAACCCATTGTGACAGTAAATGGTTTCCCATCTTCGCCAAGTACTTTACAACTAATGCTTCAGAATATTTCGTACCGAGTTGGAAGATATGACCAACTTCGATCCCTCGTTTAATCTGCAAAGTACCTTTACCATCTGGTGATGGATCGCCTTCAACCACATTACGAAGATCATAAACTTCACTATACTTCGCATCACGTTCCCAGTTTAAGCCAGTAGCATGCTTATCAACTTGGTTAGCACCTGCGATAAAATCAGATAATACAGATGCTGCACGATCAACAATAACGGTTAGGCCTTTTTCTACAAGTCCTTGAGGACCACAGAAGCCAGCTGTTAAACCATTTTGCTTTAATTGTTCTTCTGTAGCAAAGCTCAGTGGCGCTGCAATAAGAGGATGTTTTTCAGCTTTAATCTCATTCAGTTCGTGATCACCACGTAAGAAAAGTGCAATTACTGGAATATTGCCGTTTTCATCCGCGATACCTTGTACAAGTAGAGCTTTGATCGATTGTTTTGCTTCAGCATTTAAAAAATCGCAGACATCTTCAATTGTTTTTTGATTCGGTGTTTCAACGATTTTAAATTCTTGTGTAGCTGCTAAACGCTCACCAACTAACACAGCCTCAGCCATTTCAACGTTAGCTGCGTAATCTGATTCTGTAGAGAAGGCGATGTCGTCTTCACCACTAGATGCCAATACATGAAACTCATGCGATGCAGAACCACCAATCGAGCCTGTATCAGCCTGAACTGGGCGGAAGTCCAATCCTAATCGTGTGAAGATACGGCTGTATGTGTCATACATTACGTCGTAAGTTTCTTGAAGAGATTCTTGGTTTGCATGGAAAGAATAAGCATCTTTCATGATGAATTCACGTGAACGCATCACGCCAAAACGAGGACGAATTTCGTCACGGAATTTGGTTTGAATCTGGTAGAAATTTAAAGGTAATTGTTTATAACTTTTAAGTTCATTACGCGCTAAATCGGTGATGACTTCTTCATGTGTAGGTCCCAATACAAAGTCATTTGTATGGCGATCTTTGAAACGTAATAATTCAGGTCCGTATTGTTCAAAACGACCAGATTCTTCCCATAGTGCAGCAGGTTGTGTGACTGGCATAAAGACTTCTAATGCACCAGAACGATTCATTTCTTCACGAACAATCGCATCAACTTTCTTTAGAACGCGTGTTCCCATGGGCAACCAAGAGTATAAGCCAGAAGCTAATTTACGAATCATCCCCGCACGTAACATAAGCTGATGAGAAATAACTTCAGCATCATTTGGGGTTTCTCTTAACGTTGCAAATAAAAAGCGGCTTGCGCGCATGGAAACTATCCTAGAGTTAAATGTTGTCTAAAAATTAGTTTACAAAAAGGACTTTTAAGATGTCTATTTTGAATTGAGCGCATTATGACATGAATCATTCAATTTCGGAAAAGTTAGCACATCCAATTCAAGCGAAAGTTGTGAAAGGGAAGGGTAATTATTGATTACGAGATGCTTCATCTTGTTCTAATTTATTTAAGCGACGAATGATCTCAGCATAATCTGACTCAGTTTTATGATAGCTATTACGTAAACTTTCAACAGTGTTTTTTACATTATCAATATTTTGAGCATTATTGGCTAAATTGTTTTTGAGTGATGCTGGAATCGATTCTCCTTTGCGATGATATTCCATTTCTTGACGCTTGAAGCCGATCTTATCGCGTTGTAACTGTTGTAATTGGTTCTGCTGATAATTCAACTGCTTTTTAATGTTTGCTAACATTTGATCGCGTTTTATTGCTGCAATTTTTGCACTTCCATAGGCACGTTTGAGCTTTAAATCTTTTTCTCGTTGTCTAGCTAAAGCTTCACGATGAGATGCTTGTTGAATATCTTTATTCGCATTATATGGTTGATTTCGTTTGATCACTTGCATGTTACGATCGAGTGCTTCATACCCATAACGAATATGCTCTGGTGTCACAGAAGTACTAACATTAGCAACACCATTTCTGTCGTAGTAACGATACCATGCTGCTTTGGGTTGATCAGTTGCTGCGAAAGTTGATGTATAAAAAAAACATAAAAAAAATGCGCAAATGTAATTACGAGCAATCGTTGTAAAGTGACGAATGCGGAAACCGCACTTTAACGAACCAGTCATTACATTCCCCGATAAAAAGTTAATTAAATCACTTATTTTTAAATAATAATCAGTAGTATATTAGTAGCTATTTATACAATTAAAAATACTTCTTATGCAAAAAAAATAGGAATTTGATGAAAAGTGTGAACTGTTTAATATTGTTTTGAAAAACTGATAGTTTGGTTCAAAAAACTTCATTGATAATGCAAGTAAAGGTATGTTAAAAATATCAACTAGTCTGTATAAAACAAATTAAACAACCATAATTTGTATTGAGTGAATGGGGCAGGACAATAAATGGAAGATAAATTTCAAAATTTAAAAGTAATGGTGATTGACGATTCTAAAACGATTCGACGTACAGCTGAGACACTGTTACAACGCGAAGGTTGTGAGGTGATTACAGCTGTCGATGGTTTTGAAGCATTATCGAAAATTGCGGAAGCAAATCCTGATATCGTATTTGTCGATATTATGATGCCTCGTCTAGATGGTTACCAAACCTGTGCATTAATTAAAAACTCTCTAAATTATCAAAATATTCCAGTAATCATGTTATCAAGCAAAGATGGTTTGTTTGATCAAGCCAAAGGGCGTGTTGTGGGGTCAGATGAATATTTAACTAAGCCATTTAGTAAAGATGAGCTGTTAAGTGCGATTCGTAACCACGTAAGCGCATAAAATTTAAAATAGAGGAAAAAATGGCTCGTATACTTATTGTAGATGATTCTCCTACTGAAACGTTTCGTTTTAGAGAAATTTTGACAAAGCACGGTTATGAAATTTTAGAAGCAACTAATGGTGCTGACGGTGTAACAATGGCACAGGCTGAGTTACCAGACCTTGTGTTAATGGATGTGGTAATGCCAGGGATGAATGGCTTTCAAGCAACACGTCAAATCAGTAAAGGTAAGGATACACAACATATTCCAGTCGTGATTGTAAGTACCAAAGATCAAGCGACAGACAGAGTATGGGGTAAACGTCAAGGTGCTTGTGATTACTTAACTAAGCCTATTGATGAACAGCAACTGATAGATGTGATCAAGCAACTATTAAGTTAATTGTACGAGCCTTTTCAATACTCAATATGGGATAGGTGTGCTCTTCCGATGGATTTATCGAATTGCTTCGCTTATCCAAGCGAGGCAATAAACAATACGCTTCAACACAAAATGAAGTCAGTCGTTGGTCTGGTATTGCATTTGAGATGTTAGGGCAATATTTTGTTGCGCCACTTGGGGAAATTTCGGAGGTGATTTATCCACCGAAATATACACCAGTACCAAATACTCAATCATGGGTGCGTGGTTTGGCAAATATTCGTGGGCGGTTGCTCTCAGTTTCTGATTTAACACATTTTATTTCAGGACAAAGGAGCCAATTTTCACCAACGCAAAAAGTAATTTGTATAAGCCATCAAGATCATTATGTTGGTTTGGTTGTAGACCAAGTTTTGGGGATTCAGCACTTTAATAAAAAGAGTTTTTTTTCTCAAAGTTCTGAACTAGACAATAAGCTCAAAGAGTATTGTCAGGGATACTTCCACCAACATAACCAACAATGGCATGTATTTTTACTGAGTCGGTTGTTGCAAAACCCTCAATACATGAATGCATCAATAAAATTTATAAACTAATTTTTACGCTACGGAACATAAATGCGTATTCAGGGGAGAAGCTGGTATGGGCTTTAAACTTAAAAAGAAAAATGGCAGTGTTAATGATAGTTCTGGTACTAAGAAGAGCAGCGCATTTTTAGAAAAAATACGCACTCAATTAGATCAGTTTTCACGATTATTCGGTGAAACTGAGAAATCTAGACCGATTCTTTATCGAGCTTTAATCGCTTTAGCTCTAGCAGTTATCCTCTTAATTTACCTTTTTGTCAGTGTTCCACGTTCAAACCAATTAACTCGTAGTTTGGGTGAGTTGCGTTTGTTATCGCAGATGATTTCGCGCCAAGCAACAGAGGCAACGGCTTCAGGTACACCTGAAGCGATGAAGAGTTTGGTTGAGTCAGAAAAACGATTTGCTGAGAACTTGGAACTTGTTGAGAATGTTTATGGTAAAGGCTCAGCAGAGTACAAAAAAGTAAATGAACTTTGGACTAATGTTTCTAAAAACATTGATTTAATTGCTTCGCAACAAAAAGTCATTAATCAGCTTTATGATACGAACATTTCCATCAGTGAAACGATTCCTGAAATTCAGGCTGAGTATAACTTGATGGTTGATCAAATGGTTCGTGAGAACATGCCAAGTAGTCAGGTAATTATCACTAAAAACCAAGTGTTTATTGCAGAACGTATTTTACGTTCAATTAACTCAGTACTAGTAGGTACGGATAACTCTAGTATCTCTGCAAATGACTTCGGTGCTGATATTGATACTTTTGGTGTTTACTTAAATGCTCAATTAAATGGTAGTGCTGAACTTGGTGTAGATCGTATCGAATCACCTGATTTACGTGAATCTTTGGATAGCATTAAATCTGATTATGATGCTGTTCTAAAATCAGCTGCAGAAACAGTATTACAGAATGCCAATCAAATCGTTCGTGTTCGTCAAGCTTCATCTCAAATTTTCTCTCAATCAGATGCCTTACTTGGGTCATTAAATGCATTATCTGATAAAGCAGAGGGTGGTTGGGGTAATGTTGTTGCAGGTATCGTATTAATTGGTGCTTTAGGACTATTGGTTTTCTCTGCGTTACAATTACTCGCATTACGTAGTAATACTGATAAAGAGCGTGTAACTCGTTTACAAGATGAATATGACCGTAACCAAAATGCGATTTTACGTTTACTCGATGAGATTGCCGACTTAGCTGACGGTGACTTACGTTCATATGCAACAGATCGGAAGACTTTACGGGTGCGATTGCCGATTCCATTAACTTCGCAATTGATCAGTTACGAGATCTAGTTTCTCGAATCACTGAGACATCTCAAGAAGTTGCACGATACACGCAAGATACACAGAATATTACTAACCAGTTAGCTGAAGCTTCTGAGCATCAAGCACAAGAAATTGCAGGCGCATCTGCCGCGATGAATGAAATGGCATTGTCAATTGACCAAGTATCTGCCAACGCTTCTGAATCGGCTGATGTAGCATTGCGTTCTGTACAAATTGCATCAAACGGGGCAGATGTTGTAAACCGTTCAATCGAAGGTATGGATCATATTCGTGAGCAGATTCAGGAAACCTCTAAACGTATTAAACGTTTGGGTGAATCTTCTCAAGAAATTGGTAACATCGTATCGTTGATTAATGATATTGCCGATCAAACAAACATCTTGGCATTAAACGCAGCAATTCAAGCATCGATGGCTGGTGAAGCTGGTCGTGGTTTCGCGGTAGTTGCGGATGAGGTACAACGTCTAGCTGAACGTTCAGCATCAGCAACTAAACAGATTGAAGGATTGGTAAAAACAATTCAAACAGATACCAATGAAGCCGTAATTTCAATGGAACAAACAACGGCAGAGGTTGTTCGCGGTGCAAACTTGGCAAAAGATGCAGGTATCGCACTTGACGAAATTCAAACGGTATCTGGCGACTTAGCGAAATTGATTGCAAGCATTTCTGATGCCGCAAAACTACAATCTGCTTCAGCAAGTCATATTGCAACTACGATGAACGTCGTTCAAGAAATTACATCTCAAACGACTACTGCAACCTTCGATACAGCTCGTTCTGTTTCTGAATTGGCAAGCATGGCTGAATCATTACGTGAGTCTGTAACTGACTTTAAGTTACCTGAATAAACATTGAGTCAGAGGGTTGCTGAGAATCAACCCTCTGACTGAAATGAAATTTAGAATATCTCGGCAAGATGATGAGTATATGGAACGACATCTTGTACGGTTGGTACACGTATTTTTAAGCCACAATTAGTGGATAAAAACGAAAGAAGCCGCTATGAAAGAAATATTAAAAACATTAGTTGAAACGATGACGCTTCCTGAAGACAGTTATCTTGAGCAGGACTCAGAGATTCTTGATATTTTTATTGAAGAGTTAGATGAGATTTTTGTTGAATTAGAACCATTATTAGTTCAATGGATCGAACACCCTGATCAAAAAGATGTAATTACAGATATTCGCCGCCACTTTCATACATTGAAAGGTTCTGGTCGAATGGTCGGTGCGAAATCATCAGGCGAATTGGCATGGACTGTTGAAGATACTCTGAATCGCATAATTGCAGGTACCATTTCACTGGATCAGAATATTCAGCAATATGTACAAACGGTATTCAATATCTATAGATTTAAACTCGTCCAAGATTTTAAATCAGTTCAAGCTCATCATATTAATTTAAAACCATTAGTATTATTGGGGCAGCAGCTACAAAAAGAACAAAGCCTTGAGCCTGCTTTAGCAGAATTACTACAACTGTCAGTTACTTTAGATAAAGAAGATGTCATTACAGGCTTGGAAGCAAGTGCTGACGATAATTTGGAAGAATCAAAAGCTATTTCTGATGAAGAAAATCTTGTTGAAGACCAAACTGAAGATGATGGTTTAATAAAAGAAACTTTAGCAATCTTCTTAGAAGAGTCGGAAGATCATTTAGCAACGATTGATCAATTTTTGTTAAAAGATCGTCCAACAAATGATAATTACAATACCTTGATTCGAGCTTTACATACCTTGCGTGGTAGTTCAGCTATGGCACATGTAGATCAGGTATTTGATGCAAGTTCAAAAGTTGAGAACTTATTCAAAACGCTCTTACAAGAAGAATTAGATTCAAGTTCGGATGAAACTGCATTACTCATCCATTATGCTCAGTTTGTGCGTGATTATTTACACACACTTAAACAAGAAGGTCCAAAGCAAAAGTTTGATGAAATTTTTGATACCTTCAATTTTGCTTGGGATAGCTATGATTTTCAATTGGAAGAAAAACAAGGGGATACCGTACGTCCTCAAGGTCTTGTTTCTCAATTATTAGAGCTTGATATCAATGATTTGCTTGATGTGGAGTTTGATTTTGAAAAGCGTGCCCGCAGTGAATTTCCTCAGTATATTCAAACATTAAGTAAGCAAACAGAGCTTTTATTACAGCATACTCATCATCATGCAACAATTGGGATGTATCAGTACACAAGTCTGTTACGTTCAAGTTATCAAGATCTTCTATTCAAACCGAGTTTATTAAATCTTGATTATGCTTTTGAGTTATATCAGCAAGTTCATCAACACTTTATTCAATTATTTGATACGTTGGCAGCAGGACAACGGGTAACTTTGACTAAAGTTCATGAGCGTATTCTCAATGAACTGAGTTCATTTACTCAGCAGAATGTTGAAAGTGTTGCATCAAGTGATGAATTACCTGCCGAGATTGCTGAAGTCGCTCAAGATCAGCCTTACACGTCAGATATTAGTGAACATACAACTGTAAATGATCTCTCAACGCAGTTTGCGCTTGATAAGCAAATGCTTGACTCTAATGAGTCCAATCGAGATTTTGACCCTGATCTTTTAGATATCTTCCTTGAAGAGGCTGATGAGTTACTCGCTGGTATCGATGCAGATTTAACGACATGGTCATCTGATCAACAAAATCTAAATGCTCTAAAGAATTTGATGCGTTATTTACACACCTTAAAAGGTGGGTCAAATATGATTCAAGCAAGGCATATTGGGTTGATTGCACATGAGCTAGAAACTATTTATGAGAAGTTAATCAATCAACAGATACAGGCTTCCTCTTCTTTAGTTAATTTAATTCGTGCTGTACAGGATGATATTGCTGATCGTATTCAAACTATTAAAGATCATCAAGTTGATTATCCTTCAACTCATGTTTTGGGTTTGTTAAAAGGCGTAGGTGCATCGGATTCGTCACAAGTATCTGAAGTTTCACACGAGCAAAAAGCTGAGCAAGAATTAATACTTGATGTGCAAGACCAAGAGCTAAGCTTAAATAACAGTGAAATCATTATTGAAAGTGACGAGGTTGAAGCCCTTTCATCTGATGACAATAGTCAAACGACCATCAGTAATACAGTAGATGTAACAGATTTCGCTCAACAACTGGCTTTAGACAAGCAACTACTACAATCTAGTGATTCAAATCGTAATTTTGATCCAGACTTACTTGATATCTTCTTAGATGAGGCGGACGAGTTACTCGCTGGTATTGATTCAGATTTAAGTCTTTGGACTGCTGATCATACGAATTTAGCTGCATTAAAAAATCTTATGCGTTATTTGCACACCTTAAAAGGTGGATCAAATATGATTCAAGCAACGCATATGGGACTAATCGCACATGAGCTAGAAACAATTTACGAAAAGCTCATTAATCAGCAACTTCACCCATCTTCTGAGCTGATCGCATTAATAAGATTGGTACAAGATGACATTGCTGATCGTGTTCAAACAATTCGTGATCAACAAATCGATTATCCATCAGTACATATCGTAAATCTTCTACAGCAGCAACATCAAGGTTCTGTTTCAGAATCAGTTTCTTCCACACTTGTGCAGTCTGTTGAAGTTGTTGATAGCCAACCGCAAGATCACTATGATGCGACTACTTCTTTGGTGACTGAGACATCTAGTCCAACCATTGAAATTGACGGTGAAGTTGCAGCTACGATTGAGCAGAATGCTCTCGAAACATCTCAAAATGCCGATGAGGAAGTACGTTCACTTGTCGAAGAAACGTTCCTTGAAGAAGCAGAAGAATTACTAGAACAAGCTCAAAGTTTATTAAAACAATGGTTTGAACAACGTGGTAATCGTAGCTTGTTATTGCAGTTGCAGCGTAATGCCCACAGTTTAAAGGGTGGAGCACGCATGGCTCAACTCGAAGCAGTTGGTGTTATTGCTTATCATTTGGAAAATACCTTTGAGCGGTTTGGTTTACATCATTTCAACTCTAATGTTTATGACAATTTACTCAATACAGCATTAACTTGGTTACATGACGCTATTTTCAAACGTCAATACGCCAATTTTGATGGTTTAAAACATAGTTTAGAAAATATCGAATTCGTTGATGTTTCTGCACAGCTTCCACAAAAAATCTCTGCTAAAGATGTATTTACTCCTGAATATACGATGGAGTTTGTGCAAGGTGATGGTACTGAGCCACCATCAATGTTTGGTGAGTGGGAAAGTTCTGAGCGTATCGAACAGAACAATGAAATGATCCGTGTTTCTGCTGATGTCATTGAAAAAATGATTGATTTATCAGGCGAGAATGCGATCAACCGTTCGCGTATTGAGATGGACTTGGGACAGTTAGGTGGAACTCTAACTGAGATGGAGCTAGCGATTAAGCGTTTGGCTGATCAGTTGCGTCGAATGGAAGGTGAGTTAGAAAGTCAAATTATTGCTCGTCATGGCGGTGAAAATTCACGTTATGAGGATTTCGATCCATTAGAGATGGACCAATATTCTTCACTCAATCAATTGTCGAAATCTTTAGCTGAATCGGCATCTGACTTAGTCGATTTTAAAACA
>CAVNYN010210961.1:0-17833 GCA_963692815.1 Nyctanthes arbor-tristis | reverse complement strand
CTTTTGTCCACTAAATCGTAAGTAGCTATTCTCACCAGAATCCAAGCCTTGCTCTTCCATTGTTGAGGTAGTATAATCTGACCGTTACGGCAGACTGATCTTCTCGAACACATCTAAATAGACAAAAAACTACATAAAATTATTATTGCCAACTTAGCTGTACAAGAAACAAATTTCCCCACATCCCAAAGGAAGCAAGCCAAATTAAATACGTCAGGAAGTAACAAGCTGAGTCTCAAAAGGAACATATCAATTAAAACATTTATTCAACTTATTCAATAAACAATGAGCCAACCAACTACGCTTTTGTTTTGCATCACATCAGACAAGTCTCAACTCAGAGGAGAAACCGTAGTTTCAGACTCACCAGAAAACAGAAAGCTCCTCAAAAGGTTTTCCACCCTATTTACTTGATAACAGGGCAAATAATATGATTAAGTGAATGAGTGAAAAAACTGATACCTTATTAATACAGCCTTATCAGTATATCCTTCACCCTTGGCACGAAAAGAATTACGTACCATGCTCATTGGCTAGAAAGTAAGACAGAGTAATATATTACGAACAAGCATAAAAGAAAAATACATATATTCAACTTACATCATCATAACTATAATGTACAAGGCCCACAAAACTTTGGACAACTAAAACCTAAGTTGATACCCTATTAGCAGTTAACAATTTTTCTTGGGAAAAGAAATATTTACTTACGTAGTTTTGCTTTGGCAAAATGAGAAGTCGAATCATTCTCTCAAGCCCATTCATGATGAAGTATCTACAGAAAATAAAAATGACAATATTTTACTGCAAAAGATGTGAGTAAATTCTCAAAGAATACCAGTTTGAAGATTTAAGTGATGTCCGGAAAAGAACACAGATTTCAGATTTGAAGTATAGTGTATGTGAAAATCTGCTTACTTACCCACCCATTTCTGATGGATCTTCTTTACATAAAATTAACTTTTTGGGAGTGTCAGCATCTCTCAGACTACAGCGTTTTGACTGCATAAAGCATAAGATCTGATGTCAGTCAACGTCCAGGCAAGATAAGGGCATATTGAGTAAATATCTACTTAGGGAAGGAGCAGAAAGCTGGATGTTCAATTGTAGAATTTTTCACGTCATCCAGTTCTTGGACCAGCAAACATGACCTGAAGATGACACAGGGCGCTGAAACATCGATAATGGAAAAGAAGCAAAGCACTATGACGACGCCTACCCCACAACGTGACTAGTACTTCCAACTTTTCATTTAGTTAACGCTATACTACAATTTCAGCCCCAAATGTTATCCTATATCAGACCACTAAGATTCAAACATCAATAGTTATGCAGCAGCATCCTTCTGTTCACACAAAATTCCAATGATTATCAATTATCTCTAAATACAAGGGGATCAGAATGTTTTATTCCAGGACCATCCAGTTTCGAAACAACTCTGATCCTGTAAGCTAATTTTACCAGTGGATAAAATTTTAGAAAACTCTGATCCTGTAAGCTCATTTTATCAGTGGATAAAATTTTAGAAAATTATTTAAAAAAATGCTGGGAAAACAATGAGTATTACTTCATTTGAAATGGTGAAAAGCAATATTTCTATTCCTTTTCTCGGTGTTTTTTGGTCTCTTTGTGTGCTAGGGGTGGGGGGGGGCTTCTTTCAGTGAAATAAAAATGAATGAGTTCTTGAGATTGTGGTGCCAGATGCCGATGATAGAACATGGTACAAATAGTTATAATCTTGAAGTAGTTCATTCACAAAAATAAATACAAACGGATGAACAGCCAAACCATAGTCTTAGGTCTATTTTCCATCCTTTTCAATTTCGTGTCTTTTCCCATTAGCAACTGCAAGCAGTCATTGCCTAACAAAGATTGTTTTGAACAGTCATTCTCTTAGAAAATGTGTGGTCCAGGATTAGGGAAGATTATGAGCCTACATTCAAGATTAATTTATTCAGAGATCATGTGTTGAAAATAAGTTTGGAGAAAAATGATTTCACAGAAGCAGAATAAAACAAGGGCCAAATCCATTTATGGAAATGGATGGAATTGCTTATCTCTTTGATCCAATCGCATGATGAAAATCTTTTAAGGTTTAGAACCCCACCCCACCCCCAAAAACCCAAAGAAGGAGGAGTGGTCGTCCTCTTGTTGAGTGTAGACTTTCCAATCACATCAAAAATTGTTTTCCTCCATCAGGTATCAGTTACTATGGAACTTAGAGCATTACTATTTTTTTTGGGGGGGGGACCCACGGGAAAAAAGCAAGGACAAACAACCTATTCTCAAATAATGTTTAGAGGGAAAATCTCTTGAGGTGAATTGGCAAAGTATAAATCTGTAGAAGAGGTGAATCTACGGTGAATCTGTAGACATGTTTCCTGAAGAGACATAAAATTTTTTACCAGTACGCATCCTCATACTCTTTCCACATTTCCACTCATTTCATCTCCGAGATTCACAAAGAACAAGAGCAAAAACACTCCACAAAATGGAATTCCCAAGACCAGCATTTAATACGGCAATTTTCTTGAATATTCACGCCTGACTTTCCAACCAAAATAATTGCTATTTTCAGCATGTATGTATTATCCAAAAAGCACAGATACTAAATGGTCTGACATTCCTGGCACCACAATAACATCCTGAATTGTTCTACGTCTTATTGATATTGGTTTTGATTACGCCAATCCTTTCCTACAAAACTTCCTAAAAGATTGCTACACAATGTTCTTTAGCAAATTTAACTGGCGACCAGATCATCATATTGAATTTGAGTAAAAGGATATTAAGCACAACCTGCATTAAGTACATGTCACTTATTAAGGGTCTGTTTGACTATAAATTATGACTTGTTTTAATTATAATAGCAATAATATTCTTAATTTTACACACATGATAGAATATAGGATTGATACTTGGATTTAATTATGCAAGCCATGTGAACCAAAGCTACTGTGTTAATCCTAGCGTGCAAAATTCGATAATATAATTGGTATCATAATTTGGTGCCAAATGTACCCTGAGTCTTATAAAGAACTTGTCTCCCACTCCCCATCTTCCCAAATGTACAATTGTCACCTATAAAATGTTGACAGGTAGGATCCCTGAAAGACGACCCAACAGGTACACTCAAATTAAAGGCCACGAAACTTTCACTTTCTATGAGAGAAATTAGCATCTGATTAAAAAATCAGCAACATAATTGCAAAATAAGCCATTTTATGAGTTCCTATAACAGTATGCAGAAGCAATTTACACAATTTTTAAATGAAAATTGGGATGCTTACCTTCAACATGATAGGGAACTGTCCAAAATGAAACTTTTCTCTAATTACAGCTCCATCAGCATATTGGAAGCAAACATCCACAAAAAATTTCCCCGCATATGTGAGTTTAGCTTGTCTACACTGTTTCAGCAATACAGGCATTCAGTGCATCACTCTCTAGCAAAGTTGAGACCATAAACCAACAGATATATTACAACGCTCAAAATAACACCAAGTAAAATACCTCGAAAGGATATAAAGCATCAGCCATGGCCCGTTCCTTTTGAGGACGATGTACATCAGCTTTCTCAAACCAGAGTGCTTTGCGAGTTAAGAATTAAAACTGGATAAAGGAATTTTCAGAATGTAGACAGAAACTGGCCTACGCAATAGCAGAGAAAGAACATCCCCAGCCTCAATATCCACTGAATTTAGTGCCATCATCTTTTTTCATCCATATAATTACATGAAAAAAAAAAACCATAACTTCAAAAAAAAATCAAATTGACAAACTTTTTTTTTCATTAAATTTCATCAATTTAGCTAATAATGGAAACTAACCGATAAAACATATGAATTCAACACAACAGGTAAACCATTAGGTAGTTATCAACACTAAACAGAATCCAAACCAATCAGGTCAGAAAAATAATACTAACAGAACTAATAAAGCGTGAAAAAAAAAGTGAAGAAAAAGGCACTTAAACTTTTGCTAGCTACAAATTATCAGCATTATCAGCAGCAAAAACATCCCATTGAATGCAAAAAAAACTAAAATAAGCAACTCACAGAAAACTGCATCATAAGCACTCTCTTGATGTTTAAGTGCCAGTCGTATAATGAAGTGTAGAATAGCTCAGATAATTGCGTTCAGGTTCTAATTTTTGTTTTCAAATTGGTTGCTGGAGAAGTAGTTTAATGTTTGGGTCCCATGAATGTACAGGTGAAATATCTTCCAATTACATTTTTTGACCATAACAGAAATCCAACGGGGGCTAACCCTCCAACTTTTCCTGTCATTTTTTCATCTGAACTATTGCTTTAAGTTCAAGTTGCCCATTGATATTAATTTATCAGCTTTCGGAATAGGATTGACTGCTTTAATCGGTAGATATCTATGTTAAAAGCACTTACAGTGCACATTTTGCTCAACCTAGAGAAACTTAACAGCATATTTGTGACTTTTGAAAAAAGAACTACTTCCAATTTTGCTGATTATACACTATGATTTGGCAAGATTTTAACACAGATAATATTATACAATAGGGTGCAGGTATTGCACTTTGTTGGAGTCCCAATTGGCCTTGGTTAAATAACACTTTCAGAGTTTAATAACCATCCCATAAGTTTTGAGTTTTTCATTTTTTCCCCTGAACACAAGCCTACCAGAAAATGCTAAAGAAAACACATGGAATAGATTGCAAAATCTTCCTCGTGTAAATATAAGTAGCAAACAACTAAAAAACCTAACTAATGAAGTTGACTATACACGATTAGCACTTCAGAGAGATCGGAAAGGAATAGTTTGTACAACAGTTCAACTTCTAAAACAATCAAAATAAAAGAGTGAAAAACATGAAAACATAGCATCAACACCCAAAAAACCAGAATCCAAAAGAGGGGGAAAACCAGCATAATAACCAAACCCAAATTTGATTTCACACCCAACAAAAAGCGAAGAAAAAAAGGAAAGAAAGAGAGAAAGTAAATCTTTTAACAATCTATTACTAGGAGAAGGATATTCCTCAGTTTAAGTTTGGAGGACGGGTCCAAAACTTCAACGGGTTTAACTTTACGCAACATGATGTTCAGACCATCTTCCAACATGTAGTCAAACGATTCAATGTGATGTTTAACCAACTCTTTCATAGCTTCGTAATCCTTCTCTGTGGATAAGTGCGGCCGCCTTTGGCCCCCATTTTTTGGCACCTCTTTTCCTTCTGCCATTATCTTTCCCTATCTGCCAACTGGGGATGAAATGGATTCCGCTGTGCGAATTAGATGCTTCTACACGGGGTGTAAGGGCCAGAGTTCACTAGTACCGGCGTTTGTAATGGACCGGGAACAGGAGACGGCAGGAGGGAAGGAGGGAGGCCCAGAAGCGGGTTTGGGTAGTGGCTTGGGGTTTATTCTTTTAGCCGTCGGACATAGAAGGGTTTTAGGGAGGCTCCATGTGCGTTATGTAAGGGTTAATTTCACAAAAGGTCCCCAATTTTTGAGTTAAGAATTATATCGGTCCCCAACCTTTTTTTTCATTCTCCTGAGTCCCCATTATAAATTCACACAATAAGCCTTTTTTGCCATTATTCCGTCATTTTCTTTAGAAAAATAACAGCTATACCCTTAACTTTTTAATTTTAAAAATAAAATATTTAAAACTAATAAAAAAATTGAAAAGAAAAAAGAAAAAACCCACCCCACTCTCCCCTACCCAATAATTTCCAGTATCAAAATGTTGTCATTTTTAGCGGCCAAAATGCCTTTTCTGACAACAAATAGGGAGATTCACCCCCCAAAATGCAGCCAGAAATGACAGCACTGCAAAAATGAAAAGGTGAATCCCTCCCCAAAAAAATGCTAGCAGTGGTCTGCTGCCATTTATGGCAGCATCTTTGCTGCTGGAAAAATGAGGGTGAATCCCCCCATTTGTTGCCTTTGGGGGCATTTACCCTTTTTTTTGCTGCCGGAAACAGTAGCAAGATGCTTCCAGAAATAGGATCGGCATGCTATCATTTCTGGCAATATTTTTTGGGGGATGAATCCCCTCCCTTACTGCGGGAAACGACGATATGGCAATAGTCTACTGTCATTTCTGGCAGCATTATTTGATGTCAATCCCCCCAGCATTATTCACTCCCTCAGTTTGACCGCTAGAAATGGTAGCATTTTGCTACTATTTCGACAATAATTGTTGGGGGGAAGGGGAGTGAGAGGGAGCGGTGGGTTTTTTCTTTTTTTTTAATTTTTTTATTATTTTTAAATATTTTATTTTAAAATTAAAAGGCTAAGGGTATAACCGTTATTTAAAAAAAATTGACAGAATAGTGGCAAAATGACCTATTGTGTGAATTTATAAAAGGTTGGAGACCTAGGAAAGTGAAAAAAGGGTTACTGACCTAGTCAATTCTTAACTCAAAAGTTGGAGATCTTTTGTGAAATTAACCCATTATGTAACCATGCCACTTTCACAAAACCGTGTCGTACACTTCCCTGAAAGACTATTTTTATATTTTCCTTATATTTTAGATATGGACATTCATTTTTAAAATTAAATAAAACTACCAGTGTTAATAAATAAATAAATAAAACCTGATTGGTCATTAAACTGAGTTAAAAATCAAACCGGTGTTGAATTGACATTGAATCGGATTTATAATTGAATAATTTTTCCAGTTTTTCTGATTTTTACCAGTTTAACCAGTTTTCCCCCTATTTGTTATTGTTTCAGCCTGTTTTTCCAAACTGATTCTTAAATGGTCAAATTTTCACTAAGCCGGGCCAATTTCCCAATCGAATCAATTCCCTAAGTTTTATAGTCGAATCAGTTGACTCGGTCCTGCTATCAATACCTTGTTTTAAATATGTCAAACAATGTGGAGCAACTTTTTAAGTGACTAGTAGAACAATTTTTAGTTATTTTTCATATCAATAATATTATTTTCAAAAAAATGAAATATTAGATTGGTATTAGAAATTTTTTATAAATTTTTACAGCACTGTGAAAATACAAAACTTTTCGTAAAACTAAAAGCCTTTCTTCATCACCCGTCAAGTATGACAAAATAAATAACCCCTCCAAGCCCTCTAAAAAAAAGAGTAGGAAAATGAGGTCGATCTAGGGGAGTTAGTAAGGTAGGATAGAGATGAAAATTTTTCTACCACATCCCGCCTTAATTATTTCTTCCGTACGGGAAGTTCTGAGTTCAAATCACACCATCCTTCCCTCCTCCCGTATATCCCCTCGTATAATAAAATTGAAGTATTAACACATACAATTTTTTTTAAATTAATATATGAGTATGCAAAAATTAATAATGAGAAAAATATTTGAAGTAAACAAAAAATTGTTAATATAATAATTGATATAAAAATTTATGGTGTGTTTGACTGTTAATAATTTCCATGAAAATTTGTTTTTTTCTACCTAAATTCTAACTTTTATAATATTTAATTGATAATTTTTTTATGGAAATTATTTTCTAACTTTTAGTCATGTGATCACATTTTCCTTAAAAATAAGGAAAATATTTTCTTATGGTAGATGTAGTTTTTTAGTTTTCTAGGTAAATTTATACTTTCTAACGTGAATTTGAACAAAAATTTAGTACCCCGGGAGGACCAATCTCAGTACTCCAAGCAAATAGGATATTGCTAGTTGGATATAAAGTGCTCAATTTATTGTTTAAATTAGGACTGTAAACACTTGTCATGTTTTTGTTTACCCCAAGTTCCAAGTTTTTAATACTCGTACTAGAAATTTTTTCCCCTAGTAAATTTCACTTTTAATTAAATACATATGAGTTTTTTATATGTAATGTAATGAATGGACAATGAAATATATTCTTGGCAAAAAAATTTCATACTTGTAATTAAACGCACTATCAAAACTTGAAATTTAGAAATGGTAAAAGAAAAGAAAAAACCTATCCAAAAACCAATGAGGCCCACTTTACTTAGAGAAATTAAATCCGGGTGAGAGGATGATAGAGGTCACTATAATAGAAAAATACAATAATTTGAAAAAAAACATAAATAATAAATGAGAATAAAAAGTAAATTAGGATTTGTCGGAAAAAAAGGGCAAACTAGCAAGAAGCAAGGGCAAGAGTCCACCCACTCCTATCCCAAGATTTGGCGAGGGATGTGATAGGGCATGTTATAAAAAGATTTCATATGATTGGGGTGGGGAGGATCGATGGGAAGCATAGAACAACATTCTTTTAAAGAAAAATTAATTCAAGAAGTCTTACCAAATCTCACGGTGTGAGTGAGATTTTTGAAGGCATATTTTCTTTGTATTTTACTTAGGAAGTTTACAAAAGTTAAGAAAGCTCAACTTCTGAAATGTTTTATTAGCTCGAGATATATTAAGACTTGTAAAATGAGTGGTGCTATATATCTCAATTGGAGACTGGTTTTCAGTTTAGTTGGCAATTTTTACACTGGAAAATGAGTGGATAGTTATAAATATATACAGACATTCACTCATTCATTATCTAATAACAAAATGTCGGCTAAACTGTAGTCTAGATAAATAGCACTATTCTTTTAAAAGTCTCAATTAAACACACCAAGACTTTTAAAGAGTTTTAAAAAGTCTAAACTGAGCACCTCGTAATTTTATAAATCTCTAAAAATTTTTAAAAGTTCCAAATAAATACACCCTCGAATTATCGATGTAATTAGTCATCGAAACCAATTACAATGGCATTTAAAATGGTAGTAATTTTCAAGTGCCATTCTTTATGGTTAGTATGATATGGTTATTGGTTTGTTATTTTAAATTTCGGGTGGATAGACATCGGAGGAGCTAATTGTTTTTTAGTAGTTTTTTTAATACAAATGTTTTTTTAGTAGTTTCAAATTTTCTTTTATTCATAAATTATTAAAGATATTTTTTTTGAAGGTATAAATCAAGGATTCAATAATTACGTGAATGAAATATTTAAAGTAAAAGGACATAAATGATTTTTCCATACATCAAATAATGGGGGACCTAATTCAAAGTATCCAATGCTTAAGACTCCAGCTGCAATTTCAAAAAGAAAACAAAAAGATTTAAAAAAAAAAAAGGAAAAAAAAATGAGAAAGAAAGATGCCCAATGGGGTCAAAAGTGGCTAATTAACACTATCTCCAACCTTTAAAACTGACATTTTTACCATCAATTCTTATTTTTTTGGTGTTATCAATCTTTTTAGATTGAGATGGACTATAATACCCTTTAACTTGAATTAACATAAAAACAATAAATAATAAGTAAATAAAAATAAATTAACAAGTGTATTAATATTAGCAATAATATTTAAACACGCATATGGATTCCTTTATATGTCATATCTAATTGTATGTATACACATTATGTGGATATATGTAACTATATAGCATGCATACATGTAACTATATGAGACATATAGATGCCATAAGAACACTTGTACGAGTGTGAAATTTTTTTAGCAATATTGAAATTTTTTACTTTGTTTTTTATTTGGTTCGACTTTTTTAAAAGACAACTAAATCACGTTATTATTGTACTTTTACTTATTTTTAATTTACTAAATTTTTTAGTTAGTAATTAGATGGTGTTATAGACATTTTTTTTTAAAGATGTTTATTCATATATTCAAAATGTCTCCAATGAATGGAGTAAGACAAAGAGAAATACAGTCAGACCAGTGATAAGCTACTATAGATGAAACAGCCATCGTAGCAAGAAAATATGCAATCCTATTACTAGTATAAGGAATATAACGACATGTAGTGCATCCAGGATCCACCATAAGAGCATCAATACGCCAAAATATTGGAGCAAAACACGATTTATCGTTCTTGTGCCACAATCCCATCACCACCTTCTGTGTATCAACCAAGATTTCCTCCACGTCAATCCCAAATTGGATACACAATTGCTAGCCGTATTGCACTCCAAACGCTTCAGCGACTGCTACCTCATAAGAATTCTGGATGGAACATGCAAAAGCACTAATCACAACCCCTTCGTTACCGTACATCACTCATCCGACTCCCACTTTCCCATTCCTCACCCCAGCATCACAAGCCATTTTAGCACCCGCCCTCGTCCTCACTCCCTCCATCCACCGGTAAAGCTACCTGCTTCCTGCACCCTCCATGCTAACTTGCTTTAGATTCAAACTTTGATAGTAATGCAAGTAGTTCAAGACCCTATCCATCAACTTAGCTCCATCTCTACCTCGCTCCTTATGAAAAGCATTGTTCTTATCTGTCCATATCTTTCATAAAGCCATAGCCAACTTTTCTTGATCCCCACATCACTCTCCAAAAATATAGCTACTAACACCGCCTTAAAATTGCGCCCCGCCCCAAGGGCCAAACGGCCCCAAGATCCTAACTCATTCCAAATCTTCCGCACCCTCATACAAAGCACAAAGACAGCCAATTCCCTTCAAGCTATCCACATCTGACACATCGCAACCCCTCTCCAACATGATGCCGAATAAGATATTCACACATTGGTAAGGCATCATGTAACAAACGCCACATGAAAACCCTAACTTTGGGTGGAATATTCAGCTCCCACGACTTCTTCCAAACCTCCTCTCCATTCCGTAAACTCGAAGCCTGCTCCCGGAACAAAGAAGTAGCCACATAGTACCCACTTCTTACCGAATATTGGCTATCTCTTGTATAATACCAAATCAACTTGTCTCGCTCATGTGCTCTACTTAGAGCAATAGATAATATAACTTCGCTGTCCAAAGGCCAAAAAACAACCCTCGCATTTTCCACATTCCAGCTTCCCTTTTCCAAAAGCTCGCTGACTTAAGTAAATCTCGGACGACTGGAGTAACTGGGCGAAAAGAGACCGGCCGTGACATCTAGTGGTCTGAGAAAATCCTAATATTCGTGCCATCTCCAACTCTCCACTGGGAACCCGCACGGATAATCTCCATACCCCAAAGCAAACTCTTCCATAAGAAAGAAGAACCCCGCATGTCCGTAGCTTCCAAGATAGTCTGGTTCCTGAAATATTTCGCCTGAAGCACCCTTTCTACTAAACAGTTTGGGTTTTCCACCAATCTCCAAATTTGTTTTGCAACTAGAGCTTGATTGAATGCCTCCAAATCCCTAAAAGCCAATCCCACATCTCGCTTTGATATGCATAATTTGTCCGACCTGACCCAAGCCATCCTCCATTTATCATCACCCATACCCCACCAAAAGCGCATAATGAGTCTCTTAATGTTGTTACTAACTGATTGTGGAAGCCAAAAAAGACTCATTATGTAGGTTGGGATCACTTGTAAAACTGCTTTAATCAAAATCTCTGTACCTACCATAGACAGCAACTTATAACGCCACCCATTAATCTTCCGCCACACCCAATCTGAAATATAAGAGAAAGTTCTCCTTTTATTTTGACCTACTACTGACGGAAGTCCAAAGTAAACATCATGTGATTGTTCTGCATTCACTCCCAAAATACCTATGATTACCTGCTTCATTCGTGGAAGTGTATTAGGAAAAAAAAGTCAGCGCCGTCTTATCCATATTCACCACCTACCCCGACACCGGCTCATACTACTGTAAAATATTAACGACCTGCCCCGCATCCTATATCGTTGCCCTAGTGAATATGATAAAATCATCTATAAAAAAGAGATGAGAAATTCTGGGCCCCCGCT
Source organism: Nyctanthes arbor-tristis (assembly GCA_963692815.1). Classification (NCBI taxonomy): domain Eukaryota; kingdom Viridiplantae; phylum Streptophyta; class Magnoliopsida; order Lamiales; family Oleaceae; genus Nyctanthes; species Nyctanthes arbor-tristis. The sequence continues at coordinate 6,182 of CAVNYN010210961.1, read as the reverse complement.
GAAACCCCCTTACACCCCGTGTACTTCTATTGTTTTCTGCACAGCGTAAAACACTTGAAAAGCCTTCAGCACATAAAATGAACTAATAAGGAGACATGGAGCAACCCTATCTCAGTCCTCTCGATGGAATTACATGGCCTTTCTCTGTTAATGCAAAAAGTAAAAGAAACAGTCGAAATGCAATTATAAATAAGCATAATCCAATGATTAGGAAAGGCCACAGACCTCATAACCGAACATAAATTCTGCCATTCTACCATATCATAAGCTTTACTCATATCTTATTTAAGGGCCATAGACCCTACTCTATCAATACGTTTAGAAGACATAGAATGTAAAGTTTCAAAAAGAATAATAGCACTATCAACGATAAGAGGGCTAAGAACTTGTTTCGACCTGTTCGCCAAAGTCTTAGAGATAATATAGTACAAAGTATTGCAAAGGCTAATAGAATGAAACTCAATCACCCGTTCTGGCATCTTCTTCTTTGGGATCAACACTATCACTGTTTTATTTATCGCCGAACTGACTTCTCCTCATTAAGAACTTTCAAACATGCTTGTATCACCTTAGCTTTAATTGACTTCCAATGCCTCTGAAAATATAGAGCATGATACCCATCCTCCCCTGGGGCTTTGTCCGGCCTTAAACTCCTAACTGCCAACCTAACCTCTTCTTCATCAAACGGCCTCTCCAATAGCCTAATGTCTTCATCTCTCATCCTAGAAGTAATACCCTCTATATTCATTCTCAATTCATCCTTTGTTGGCTGCCCACTAGTAAACAACTACGCAAAATAATGTTCAATATGATCTGAAGGGCCTCCGGACCTCCAAAAGCTGCCCGTTAATGTCCATCAAACTATGAATTTGGTTATTTTGGAACCGACTACTCGCCTTAGCATGAAAGAATCTTGTATTTCAGTCCCCATCTTTCAGCCATTCCACTCTCAATCGTTGTCTCCAAAAGCTTTCATCCCTCTCCTCCAAACTCTCCACCTCCTTCTCAAGCCTCCTAATCTCTTCCATATTTTCCCTAAGCAATCCAAATTCATACAACTCTCGAACTAAATTCTTTTTCCTACTTAGCTCCTCCCTCCATTGCCCAAACCTTTCCCTACTTCACTTCTTCAACTCCTCTCCACATCTCACTAACCTCCTCTGAATATTCGCAAAAGGGTTATTTTCGGCTGGTCCATCTCCCATCTCCTCCCAACTCACAGACACCACCACCTCTTTATGCCTCCCATCACGCACCTAAAATGGTTTAAAACGAAAGTGACAAGTCTTATTCCTACCAACCCCATCAAGCGGCCAACCCAGTAATAATAAGCCTATGATCGGAACTACTATACTCCAAATGCACAGCTCCCGCCCTAGGATACAATAAACGACATTCCAAATTCACTAGATACCTGTCAAGCCTCGCTTGGATAATTTCTCCTCCCATTCTCCTGTTATTCCAGGTAAAGTTTGGACCTCTAAAACAGATATCTAAAAGATTGCAGTCAAAGATCTCACTCTGAAACTCCATGGTTGAAGAAATCGGTCAATCTCCTCTACCCTTCCGCTCATGAAGGCCGAAAGTCTCATTAAAATCTCCATCACATACCCACGGTAAATCCCATAGTGATTTTAACCTCCGTAATAACTCCCATGACTGCCTATGATTAGCTAAAATCGGATTCCCATAGAACTCCGTAAATCGCCACCCCCTTTATCATCTGTCACAATAGAATCAATATGTCCCTTGGAGAAAGATTTCACCTCCACTACCTAATCTTCCTTCCAAAGTAACATGAGACCCCCACTACGCACTTCACAGTCTACAAAAAATTATTTGGATAACCCAATTGAATTCGTACGTTAGCTGTCCTCACTCCAAAGAGTTTAGTCTCAGACAGAAAGACTAAACCTGGGGAATAACAACGGACAAGTTGCTTGACCTCTAATACCGTTTCAGGCTTCTCCAGACCTGGTACGTTCCAGCATAAGCAGTTTGTTGCAATCTGCGGTCTTCGCTTCCAGGACTCGCCGCTTCAGAAATAGTGCAAGTTCCAACAACTCCTCGAGACCCCTCACTTCTTTCTTTCTTCCTCATATCTTTACCTCCAAGTTCTCTTCCTTCCAATCTCATTTTCAAAGACCACTTAGCCATCCCTTCGCTTCTCTGATTTTTTGTAAGAGAATGACTAATTAAAAGATCCTTCGCTTTTGACATTAGTCCCCCTACCCGTGGGCTAGTCTTCTTCGCCACCTTTACACATTTTCTTCCTCCTTTAATACTGCCACCATTATCTCCCTGGCCTCCACTTTTTCCATTTCTTGATACCCCAGTGGCAACTCATCATGCCGTCTATGCACTACAATGATCTCCCCTCTCAACTAAACCCCCTCCCTTCGCCACTACCATTTCTTTTTTCTCCATCAACGCCCTCTAACCCCTTTCTCCCCCTTCTCAACACTCCGCTATCCCCCTTTTTCTATCTCCGCCACAGCGTCCTTCGTGTCCGTTAACCCCAACCCCTCTCCGCCCCCTTGCATGTTAACGTCTCTGACTTCCTCCCTTGAGACCCGAGTATCTTATCTTTCTACATTGGCTTCTCCACCCACCCCCTTCGCCACTTGATTCACCTCCTCCGCCCCCTGTCGCTTCCTTTCAGTCTCCCTTACCATGTTGGGGTATAAAAACCCGTCGTGATAAAGACGAAGTCCAAGCAACAAAACCTCCCTGGAACCGGCGCCCAACATTCAGTGCCCGGAGCCAATCACCATATCTTCTTTCAACCCCATGGCTCTCTGACCATCATACGTATCACATTCATTAAAGTGATGACCGATTAAACCACAAGAGAAACAAAAATCTGGTAATTTTTCATATTGGAGAATAATGGTTACCTCTTGTTGCAAACCCTCCATGTAGACCTACAATCCTCGACATAAGGGTTTACCCACATCCACATAAAACCGAACTCTAGGCATGATTCCCTCCAAATCCACTACTAACAATTCCCCAATCTGCTCTCCAATCACAGCTACTCCCCGTTCGGTATGGCATATCAAAGGCAATCTGATTAAGTGAACCCAAAACGTCACTGTGTTGAATTTGAGACTCTCTATTTCACCCATACCCGACGGGAATATCAACGAAATCAATTACCTATTGAACAACCAAGAACCTCCATTCAATATTTGCATGCGGTCGTGATTAGAATAGAAAACTAAAAGGAACGTGTTATTATTCCTCTTCGCCTCAAAGCTAAATGGTCATTTGGTCTTCCAAATCAACCACAACACCGACTCCAACCCCTCCCTATTCATCACGTCCGCCCCAAGATTTTCCCAACCAACGCCCTTTGCATGCGCTCAGACTCTTCCAACGTTATGTGAGAATTCAACACGACTTTCGACGTCCCCTCTTCCTCCAACCGCAGTTTGTTGTATAGCCTCGCAATCTCCTCCAAATCTATTGCCGAACCATGTATGAGATTATCCCTAAGTGACGAAGACAACAAGAAAACGAGAGGCTTAGCCTCCAAAGAGCACGACGGCCAGAAACCTTAATCCTGCTTGAGAGAAAAGATAGGTAATTTTGTTAGATATCGTGTTGTAGTCATTTTGTAGTTAAAAAGGGTATATAGCATTAAAGAGTGAGAATTGAGGGTAAAAATATTTAGGGATGAGAAACGCAGAATTACAAAAGGTTGAGGGTGGATAGTGCCAATTAGCCGCCAAAAATAGATAATGTGATAAACTACGACCCATTTCAACCCGCGACTCCCAAATTTCTTCAGCTTCTGGCGAAAATGGCTACCGCGTCCTCTTCCTCATCTCTTTTATTCACAAGTTTCCTGCAAAAGCCCGCAAAAACCTCGACGACCCACCTCTCAGAACTCAGTTTCCGGTCCCTCAAACCACAAACAATCACTAGTTTCCTGTCCCTCAAACCATTAACAATCACCAGTTTCCGGTCCCTCAAACCACAAACAATCACTTTAAAGTTCAGTCAAAGAAGAGTTAGTGCAGTTGCTGAGGACACTTCAGTGTCCACCGTAGACCCATCTTCCGAGGCTGCGAGAAGACTGTATGTGGGCAACATTCCACAGAATGTTGCTAATGATGAGCTGCAGAAAATTGTTGAAGAACACGCGGCTGTTGAGAAGGCCGAGGTTTTAAATGAACTCTTATAATGTTTGTTTAGCTTTTATACAGAAATTGATAGCATAGCCTCCTTGAATTGATATAGTCACTGAGGGCGTTGATTGTTTGGGGAGTTAATTTTCATCCTAATCCGTAAATTATTGAGAAAGAAAGTTGGATAAGAATTACTGGAAATACCTATTGCTTAGGAAGTTCCAATTAGACAAATGGGTGTTTCCGGAATTTCCGAAATTTCAGTCACTCAGTGAGGCAAAAGTATAGGTTGCTATAGGTGGGTTTTTCTATGGTGTCCTAAGGACACCATTAAATGGAGTCCAAACACTTAGTTGGCATGCCAAGTAAGCAAACAATGCCCCCAGTTCGTCCACTCCCCCCCAAAAATATTTCAGAGCTCCCACTGGAAAATTCCTGTCTCTCTCCCCTTACAAACCAACCCTCCATCCCACCGCCCCATCGCCTCACCACCACCCCACCACTGCACCACCACAGCAACACCGCCCCCACCGCACCACTCATTCACGGCCTGCTGCGAGCCACTTGACTCCCTCGTCGCCGGTGGAGTCATCATAGGGTAGTCCCACCCCTGCATCAACCTTCGCTACTAACAAGAAAATCCCGATCGAAGTAAGCCGGAAACACGAAATCATACGCTCCCCGTCCTCATCTGGAACATTAACTTCCCCGCTACATAGATGTTAAAAAGTAGTTGATTTTGTGGAATCGGTTTATCTAAGTTGGGCTCTTTCAATTCTAGATAGTTGATGTGCAGGCACTGGCAAATACTTCCCATTCATATTTTTGAACTTTGAAGCCATCGATCTGGGCATGATCCGAAACAAATGATTTAATATTCAATTAATTCTTTATATATGTATATACACACAAACACACACATATATAACTTCTCATCAGAAAAAAAAAAGTTTAAGAACAGGTGGAAAGAAGTGATGAGAAGTGATGGGCGGTGGTGCGGCGATGGGGCGGTGGTGTGCGGCTGTGGGGTGGTGGGCGGGAGGGTTCGGGTTTGTAAGGGGAGAGAGACAGGAAATCGTGAGATTGAGAATTGGGAATTTTGGGGGCTCTTTTTGTGGGGTTTTGAATTTTTCCAGTGGGACCTGTGAAACTAGGGGGAATTTTGGACGAATTGGGGGCCTTGTTTGCTGACTGGGCATGCCAACTAAGCCTTTGGACTCCATTTAATGGTGTCCTTAGGACACCATAGAAAATCCCTGCTATAGGTAGGAAAATATCTATTCAAATTCTGAACTAATATTTCTTGAAGTAAAGCCTTCATATAAACCCAAGACATCATGATCCACTGCTTAATGTAAAGAAAACTGGTTCAACCTGAAGACAACACAGAGGCAGGTTCCCGATAACAAGTGGTATCCGAGATGTAAGGCCTGAATCACCGTTTATGGTGTAGAAAGTAAATACTATTGCCAAAATTGTCCCCTGCTTAAAATTATATTATCAATGCTATGTATGTAACCACAGTGGTTGCTTTATAAGTAAGATTGATGATAATAATACTATGATGGAAATCACATGGTATCAATTGACTATTAGACGTTTGCTACATTAGAGAATGATTAAATGATAGGAATTTCAGATGCATGCGGAAGAACTCAATAGACCAAACTGCTCAATGCAGCCCCCAAACTCCTTGCAAAGGCGCCCCAAAAGAAAAAGAAAGAACAAAACTGATGTCAATTCCTCTTTTTATTTTTTATTTTTGGATGGAAGACTAGGAAGATGCAGGATTTCAAAGAAATGTATTATCTTGCAGAAATATATGACGATATCATTCTTTGCTGACAGGTAATGTATGATAAGTACTCTAGGAGGAGTAGGCGATTTGCTTTTGTAACAATGAAGACTGTTGAAGATGCAAATGCTGCTATTGAAAAGCTAAATGGCACAATAAGCTCATTCTTTTGGTCTTGCAACTCTTGTTCAAAATTTCAAGTTGATATAAAGTAAATAATAAGATCTTTGATTTTATGATCAAGATCGGAAGAG
>CAVNYN010210941.1:0-31132 GCA_963692815.1 Nyctanthes arbor-tristis | reverse complement strand
TGAATAAGAGCAGAGCATACAACGTCGTTTCGAGATAAGTGTATTATGTTTTTCAAATAGGAAATGCAATTCTCAGTTAGTTATCTATAAATAGTCTTTTTGTATTTTTTTCATTTTCCCGAGCGAATTTTCCAGAATATTTCTCTATCTCTTCTTAACTAAATTTCTTCTTCTCCTCATCTCCATTTTCTGTAACTCACTTCTCATCTGTTGGGTTTATTCCTACTCTGCAATTGTTCTTATTGGTTTTAATGAATTCTCAGTTGGATGTGATAAATCCCACTGAGTTGGAGTTGTGTGTTGATTTATTTTTATGAATTGAATTGGTGAGAGTCGATTAACTATTACATTGGTATTAGAGTGGGGCGACATCGGGGTTGAACGATGATAAAAAACCAGGCAGTAGAGGAGTTGTCAAGGAAGTGTGAAGCTGATTTAAGGACCACGAATGAAAAAATTGAGGATAACATAAGTAGCTATGAGGAGAAAATAGAAGAGTTGAAGGAGATTATGAAACAAAACTCTCTAAAGATGAAAGAAGCTGCTGTGATGAATGATTGTAGGCAGAGAGCAGTGGATGAAGCTATTACAGAAATAAGGAAAATGAAGGGAATGATAGCTACTAGGTTGAATTGTGAACCATCAATGGAGGCTGTGGACACCCGTGGGAAAAAGGGAGATGGAATTGCAACCACAAGGATCCACACACTTGTAGGCAGATGAATTCACCCATGGTAGCTTTATACAATTCTACCCCTGGAATAATAGAAAACAAGTATACCACCTTGACTCCTAAGTTGATTTCTCTGTGTTTGATGGGATTGAACCAAGAGAATGGGTTAGGAAATCCACTAGGTATTTCCCGCTCCATAATACTCCGAATGACATGAGAGTGGGAATGGCTCAATTGTATTTGAAGGGGAGAGCTGATACCTGGTTCAATGGGTTTTTGTCTGACAATCCAAATGCTAGCAGGGGGCAATTTACTTCAACCATATGCAGGAGGTTTGCTGAGAAAACTGGTGAGGGAGCAGTGGGAGCACTGTGCAAAATTAAGCAGCTAGGTCCTATCTCAGAGTACGTTCAGTAATTTGAAGAATTGAAAGTTACCATATAGAAGTGTTTGAGAGTGGTTTAAAAGGGGGAAATACAAGCAGCAATTACGATATTTGAGCCCACTACCCTACAAACAGCTGTTGACCTTTCCCAACTTCAGGAAACCTCATTACAAGCACAAGCTAAATCATCAAAAAACACAAGTAGACTATCTATAGATAACTAACTGAGAATCGCATTTCCTATTTGAAAAAACATAATACACTTATTTCGAAATGAAGTCTTATGCTCTGCTCTGATTCAAAATTCAATTAAGGCCATTCGTCTTGATTTTTTTCTTCCTTTTCCCCTTTGCTCCCCAGACGGGTAAATCTCCATTCTCGGCCATATTGTGACATGCCTTGCCAAATAAGGCATTTACGGACACGTGCATTTCTTCATTTTCAGTTTCAGTTTTCTCCCCTTCCTGAAACTCTGGTTCAACTTCTAATTCATTCTCTCAACCACAATATAGTTTATCATCATTTTCTTGCACACATGCCAGGGGAATATTTTTCGTTGCATTTAAAACGCAACACCACGGTTCTTTTGGCTTGGATATCAGCAGAGGTGATGGTTTTATATCTTGGCATTGAGTTGGGTTGGTTATTGTAGGGTGGTTTCTATGTGTGGGAAGTTATTTAGTTTGGATTATAAGTATTGAGTGGTCTGGGTGAGGGATATGCTGTTTTATGTATCAGTGGGGATTTAAATGGTGGTTTTGATGCTCTGTATATGAAGGGGAGACAGTGATGTTTCAAGGAGAACAAGAGGGCAATATTACTTTGGTGGAGGCAGACCAATTTGGAAATTGGTTGCAGAAGCAAGAATATGGAGCGATGGCTCATATTTGCACTATGACTGAAGAAGAGACAACTGCAATACCAGCTGAATTACAGCCAGTGCTATCTGAATGTGCTGGGATTTTTGGGACTCCTACTGAATTACCTCCAAAAGAGGCACATGAGCATTATATATTACTCAAAGAGGGAGCTCAGCCTTTCAGATTGAGGCCTATCGATGTCTATTTGTCCAGAAGGCAAAGATAGAGAAGATGATCACTGAGATGCTGGAAATTGTTATTATCCAAGTGAGTAACAGTTCTTTTGCTTCACCCGTACTCTTAGTTAAAAAAAGATGGATATGGAGGTTCTCTGTGGATTATAGGCAGTTAAATAATCTAACTATTAAGGACAAATTTCCCATGCCTATGATAGATGAGTTATTCGATGAATTGAGTTGTTCTACAGTCTTCTCTAAAATTGATTTGAGAGCGGGTTATCATCAAATCAGAGTCGAGGAAGGAGACATCTAAAAAACTGCATTCCAAAACTCACCAGAGATTATTTGAATTTAAAGTTATGCCGTTTGGCTTGACTAATGCTGTAACATCCCGCGAAATTTTGATAACAAATTAAGCAATGTAGCCGTTATTTTGATAATGATGGGGAAATTACTAGAATTGCATCAATTATAAGGTTACAAGATTATCACTCAAATGAACGTCAAGAATTAAAATATGAGAACGTGATCGAATTGAATTGTATCAATTTTAAAGTTACAAGATTGTTACCCAAATAAACGCCAAGGATTAAAATGCAACTATTAACAAACATGATCATTATTTGACGATAATTGAATAATCACTTGAGTTGCATCAGTTATGTTCTAAGGTTATAAGGTTGTTATTCAAACGAATGCCTAAAATAGGAACGGGGCTATTGACAACGTGATTGTTATTCTGACAATGATTGAATTAGAATATGGTTATTGATAACATGGACCCCATTTTGGCGATGACTGAATAATTACTGGAATGGCAAGATTTTAAGATTATTACTCAAATGACACCCAAAGTAAGAATATGGTTATTAACTAGTATGATCTAAAACATGACAACCTAAATATACAATCATATTAAGTAGGACTTTGAATAACATGAATCAAAGTACAGTAGCTTAATTATAAGACAACACAAAGTATAAGGACTTTTTGAACAATAAACGAGTAAACCACGTTTAGCCACGTAATCTCCTGAAATTTATGGCGCGTATTGCACCACATGTCGTATTTTGATTGGCAAAACTCAAAGATTAATTAAAAACAACTAAATCCAATTAACAATAAATAGGGAGAGATGGGAGAATTCTTCAAACAACCTATCCTGCTCTTCCGATCTCTCTCTCTCTCTCTCTCTCTCCTTATTAACATCCATATCTATATCTAAAAAGGGCAATTGTCTTGCTTCTTGATGAGTTTCAAGCCCTCTTTATATATATAAAAGAGAGAAAATTCGTCCACAAGAATTGAGGGAAGGAAAACAACCTCTAAACCCTATCAAACACTTAGTTTTGTACTTGGAAAAGATCCCTCTTCATATATATAAGGAATCCAACTTGAAACACTCCTTTGATTAAGGAAAATGAAGGTTTTTAAGGGCACTTGTCAGTAATTCAAGAAACCTTTGGAATAATCAAGGTTAAATAGTTGAATAATTAAAGCTTTGATTCCCTTTTTGTATTCATGAAGTTTTGATAAGATAAACATGGATTTGATTGAAGTCTTCCATGAGATTAGCATGTGTTTTGATGCATTGAAAAGAAAAATTAATATATTGCATTTTAATTACTAGTTAATGCTCTACCCGTCTTGTCTTTGCTTTGTTTTGTTTTGTTCCATACTAGGAGCTATCTAATGATACTAAGATGGGCGACGATTAGTATGGTATTTGCTTTGAATTTATATTGCCTTATGTGGAAAATCTGGTAGAAGTCAACTGGGATTTGAATGTGGATCCACTTGAATGTACATGGTCATGATTGAATTGTTATGAATTCTGTGCGCACTACGGGTAATAGTTTAACTAGTGATAGGGCTCTTTTATGCATTCAAAAGCTTTGTGTATTCCATGATTTTCTTAAAAAAATGAATCTCTCAAACAAAAGGTGAATCAAATGATTTTGTTACTCACTGAGTACTTTGTATTCACTTATTTTTCTCTACAATTTTGTCGATGATTGAAGACGTGATGGTTGAGAAGCAATCGAAGAGTTGAAGCATGTCTACGAACCGGAGTAGAGTTTTCCATATAGCGAAAGCCAATCTTTGAAGCTACTACGAATGCACCTATGAACTTAATACCTTTTGCATTAATGAGTATGGCCACCTCTCTATAATATATCTTTTTATGCCGTATAATATATAAGATAGAATGAATATGTAATCTTTGTATTGATCGGAAACTTACCCATTATTGTAAAAGCTTTCCAATAGTTTGGCTTTGCTAGGTAATCAATGAAATATACCGATTAACATAACTTGTTGTGTTCTTTACATTCTATTGAAAACTTAATTGTAATGATTCTTTAAAAATTAAACAACTTGTTAGCTTGAGTAATTAGCCTTATAGAATGTTAAAACAACTAACGCAAAAGCAACTTAATTGTTTTGTACGTCTCGTCCCTACTATTCGTACAAAAGCTTCCGCTATAAAAATTGGTTAACTGATATACGTAATTCAAGAATATGGGATATTATTAGCGGGGGCATGACAAATACTCCAGCAACATTTCAAAGTCTGATGAACAAAGTATTCTAGCCATATATGAGAAAGCTTATCTTGGTGTTCTTTGATGATATTCTGATCTACAACAGGAATATGGAAGAACGATGCCAACATCTAGGAGCAGCACTGCAGCTCTTATAAGAGCACCATCTTTATGCTAAGTTCAGCAAATGTGCTTTTGGGTAGTCCACTGTGGAATATCTGGGCCATAGCATTAATGCTGAAGGGGTAGCAGCTGATCCTAAGAAGATTGAAGCTATGAAGGGCTGGCATATTCCCATTACTCTCAGGAAGCTGAGGGGATTTTTGGGATTGACAAGATATTAGAGAAGGTTTGTGAGAGGGTATGGTGTCCTAGCTAGACCCTTAACAAATCTCCTTAAGAAAGAAAGCTTTAAATGGTCAGAAGAAGCAGAAGAAGCATTTAACCAACTCAAGGTAGCAATGTACACTACACCAGTATTGGGAATGCCCAATTTTGATAAACCCTTTGTGGTAGAGACATATGCATGTTATGGGGGTTTGGGGGCTGTATTGATGCAAGATCATAGACCTATAGCTTTCATGAGCTCAGCCATCAAACCTAGGAATTTGGAGCTGTCAATATATAAGAAGGAATTATTCGCCTTGGTAACCACTGTGACAAAATGGAGGCACTATCTTGGGGGTTATTTTTTCATCATTAAGACCGACCATCAGTCTTTAACATACCTTCTTGAGCAAAGGGTAACCATTCCATTACAGCAGAAGTGGCTAACTAAGTTGATGGGCCTAAATTATGAGATCCAGTATAAGAAGGGAAAAGAAAATACTATTGCTGATGCACTGTCTAGAACGGTTGAAAATGAAGGGAAATGTGTAGCAGTAATTGTGATGATACCAGCATGGGTACAGGAAGTGATTAGCAGCTATGTAGGGGACTCTTTTACTAACACTAGAATCTAAGCTTTAACATTGGACCCGTCATCTTTTCCATATTACTCCTACATTAATGGCCTACTGAAGTATAAGCAGAAATATACATTGGAACTTGTGGTGATATCTGGAAAAAAGGTGATTAAGTGCGTATATGATTCACAAGATGGGGGTCATTCAGGCCAGCATCTACAGAGCTAAGCAACATTTCTACTGGCCACGTATGAATCAAGAGTTTAAGGAAACACTGATGCAACGTGACACTTATCAAAGGAATAAAGGGGAGCATGTCAAATATCCTGGGTTGCTACAGCCACTGCCAGAACCATTGCATTTATGGAGTCACATAACTATAGATTTTATAGAAGGGCTGCCAATTTCTGAAGGAAAATATGTAAGTTTGGTGGTTGTGGATAGAATGACTAAGTACGGACATTTCATTGCCTTGTGTCATCCTTTTACAGCAGCTAAAGTGGCTCAGATCTTCTTAGATCAAATATACAAATTGCATGGAATTCCATAAAGCATAGTGACAGATAGAGATAAGATCTTTACCAGCCAGTTTTGAAAAGAACTCTTCAAACTGCTGGGAGCTAATCTACAAGATAGCATTGCCTATCATCTTGAAACTGATGACCCAACAGAGAGGCTTAACCAATGTTTGGAGACTTATTTGAGGTGCATGACAGGTTTCAAGCCAAAGGCATGGTTGAAATGGTTATCTATTGCTGAGTGGTGGTATAATACCACACTCCATACAGCTAGTAAAATAACTCATTTTGAAGCTTTATACGGGTTTCCACCCCCCACAACTAGCCTTGGGACCCTATTTGCATACCAAGGTGGCAGCTGTGGAATCAGTACTATAGGAAAGACAGACCATGGATAAACAGTTGAAAAAATGTTTAGCTCAAGCTAGGGCAAGAATAAAATTGTATGTTGACAAACATAGATTTGAGAGGCAATTTCGGATTGGTGATTAGGTTTTTTTGAGATTACTAGCAGCAATCTTTGGCAAAAAGAAGTAAGCCGAAGCTTGCTCCAAAGTATTATGGATCCTATCAGATTGTGGACAAAGTTGGGTCAGTGGCGTACCGGCTGAATTTACCAGCAGAATCAAGAATTCATCCGGTATTCCACGTGTCTCTTCTTAATCAGCAAGTTGGCAGCCATGATATTCCAGTCACTCCACTCCCTCAAGTCAAAACTGAGAATGCCCACCCACTTACTCTAGAATCAGTTTTAAAGATTCGCAATGCACAGAAAAGGAGGAGGCTAGAGATAGAGTGGCTAATCAAATGGATGGGCAAATGTATTGAAGAGTCCGTCTGAGAGTCAGCTGAGGTAGTACTGGCCAAGTATCCTAACTTTGACCCTTGGGGACAAGGTCAATCTAAGGGGAATGATGTCACAATATGGCTGAGAATGGGGATTTACCAGTCTAGGGAGCAAAGGGTAAAAAGGAAGAGAAGAAACAAGACCAATGGCCTTAGCGGAATTTTGAATCAGAACAGAGCATACGGCGCATTCGAGATAAGCGTATTACGTTTTTTCAAATAGGAAATGCGATTCTTAGTTAGTTATCTATAAATAGTCTATTTGTATTTTTTTCATTTTCTTCAGCGAATTTTCCAGAATGTTTCTCTCTCTTTCTAACTGAATTTCTTCTTCTCTTCATATCCATTTTCTAGAGTTCACTTCTCATCTATTGGAACCCTATTCTGTAATTGTTCTTACTGGTTTTAATGAATTCTCAGCTGGGTGTGATAAATCCCAGTGACTTTGAGTTGTATGTTGATTTATTTTTATGAGTTGAATTGGTGAGAGATTAACTGTTACACACAAAGCTATTGTGTGTATCTACATACACACACATATAGTTAAAAGAATTTATTTTCCGTCTGATATCCATGATATTTTTGGAAATACAGGTTAGCACTAACGGTGCACATACCACCAATTTATGTATAGAAATTCACATATTATTAGTAAGGATAATATTAAACATCCACCCAGTTTCATGTCCACTTCACATCCATCTCCTAATGTTGTTTATATATCGCGATAAATTAAAAATAAATTATTACAATATATAAGCATTTAATATGGTGAATGTGAGGTGCACACGAGATGGGTGGATTTATAGTATTGTCCTATTAGTAATTAGTAACTAGTGCCACATTATTAATTTGTAAAGCTAGTACGTCAAGATTTCTGGAAGGACATTAATAATTACTAGTGCCTCATAAAATTACGTATCTACTTCTGTGATGGACATTTGTAAAAGAAATTTCTGACGGAATTCAAATTCCGTCAGAGAAATTTCCGACCAATGCTTCAATCCGTCGGAAAATTGCATCTTTTTGTAAAATATTTTTTATCTTTTTCTTTTCTAAACTACGTTGACTATGACTTTATTTTTTTCTTTCGTTTAGTTTTGTTCTTTTATGTTTTTCTGCTTAATACATAGAAGTGTGCCTAAATATGTAATTTACAAAAATTACATATGATTGTGAAGTGAATTACCTAAGAGAAATACGAGTTGAATTGAAAGTCAATTTTATCAATTTGTGCATAATTGTAAGTACCAATTTTCATACACCGCTTCTCTGGGGAAGAAAATAAGAATAAGAAAACAAGCAACAGAGAGGAGCCAAAAAAGGCGAAGTAAGTGGAGATACGCATAGTCCACTAAATTTCTACCAACGTTTTTATCATGGACATAGTAAAAACTAGTAACACAATATTTTATTAATAATGTCATAATCATGCAGAAAAACTTCTATTAGTTGTGTAATGTCTCAAGAAAGCTATCTTTAGCAAATACGTTTCAACCTATTCAATAGTTTGTGGGACATTATTATGTGGTAGGGGCCATTACTTTTAGTATGTTTTCATCCCTTAAGGAAATGTACATCTAATTTACTACCATTTACTCATTTTTGAAAAATTGATGAAATAAATTTTAATAGTACAAAAATTTTTACTTGGTCATCATACAAAATGTGTAAAAATAGAAACTTTAATTAGAAATAATTTTCCGTTGCTGTAGAAATTAGAACTAAAAGCATCTACAATTGATATGTTAAATTTAACTTAGCCACATAATCATCATTACAGTAGATTTTAAACGGGGGTTATGTGACATATTATTATGTTAAATTTAACTATTAATTGGTAACACAATTGGTAGTGTTGAAGTTAAACTACAATTTTAAAGTGGCTCTTACCAAATTCAATTAATTAACGCCAAAAATTTTCATTTGAGTTATATATATTAGCAGACCGTTGTTTAATATTGGATATGATAAGTTTTTTTTTTTTTTTTTTGAACTAATGATAAGTTTACTTTAACTTACTATATTAATTAATTTATTACGTAAGTGGCTATAATTATTTATTTATATTATATTTCAACTTTACAAATATGTTCATAAAAACATTGTCAAAACTCTTATAACAAATTTCATACAAAGGTAATAGAGTACAAATGTCATAATTTTTAATATATATTTTAATAAATTATTTGAGTAATATTTATTTATCACATGCATGATTTTGTTGGAAGTATATGCACTATTTTTTAAGTTGCAAGAATTACAAAAAGATACGTCATATATTATATGGATGAAAGAAAGACATGAGAAATAGCATTGGTCTAGTATTTGGGATCTCAATCCCCAACCCCAATGTTATAGATTCAAATTTCTATGAGTGCAATATGTGCATAACATTTAAAATGCCGGTGGGGTTGGCGTTTTGGGTTCGGGCTAGTGGGTCGGGTTAGTAGCTGGTCGAATAATTGGGGAAAATTAATTTTTTTTGTGTAATAAATGATTGGTGTAAAATTTCTGACGGATGAAGATTACGTTGGTAACTATCCGACGGGTTGCATGTATCCGTTAGAAATTTTCTAATGGACTTTTAAATCAGTCTGTAATTTTGGACAAAAATTTCCGTCAGTACTTTTTGACAACTTTGTAAATCCGTTAGAAACTTTCTGACGGACTCTACTTTTGGCTAGAAATCATTAGCGACTAGACTACCAGAGACGGGATTTCCGACCAAATTTTTCTGTCACAATTGGTCAGTTGTGACGGAAATTCCGTCGCAAAAGATCGCTTTTTTTTAGTAATCTTTTCTTATATTCATATGGAAAATTTATCTATAGTTGTTTTAAGATCCATGCGTTGGGACAATTTTTGTTAAAGTTTTAAAGTAAGACACTACGTAGTGGCATTGATTTTTCTAGGAAGGAAAAGGGGAGTGGGAGTTGGTGTCAATAATATTCAATTTGCGACATATATGTAGTATCTATATATTCGTTCTTTTAGGATATATATATATATATATATATATATATATTTGTTATTAAGAGTGTTATCTTACAAGTTGGGAGAGTATTTGGCTATATTCGGGATCATGTTTGGAGGAAAATAAATAGATGGCGGAACAAACTTTTGTCCATGTTTGGAGGAAAATAAATAGATGGCGGAACAAACTTTTGTCCATGGCTGGTAAGGAAGTTTTAATTAAAGCAGTGTTGCAAGCTATACACACCTATCTTATGAGTTTGTTTCGAATTCCTAATGCTACATGCCAGGATATTGTTGACTTTAGTTAAGTGTAGAATTCCTCTAAATGTAGAGTTTTCCCAACAACCATTGCAACATTTGAAAGTTTAAAACGTTTAGACTTAACTCAAAATTGTAGAATTGTAAGTTTCAACTAGAGATAAGTGTAGAATTCCTATAAATATTTCCAGCAGCCAATGCAAGGTGATGATGCAAGATTTTCATACCACCCAAACTTTTTTATAAAAAATTTTTATCCCAAACTTTTAATTCCATGTTTTTTTCGTCACTTACCATTGCAAAAGGAAAAGAAAATAGCTTTCCCTCTAGTACTTTTGGACCAATATGTAATGTCATTGTCCTCTATGTATGGACTTACGCTATTTGAATAAAAACACATATAAAAAATTTAACAAAACTGACATATGACACGATCTTGTTTTTCAATATATCACATCACTTTTACATCAATATTAATCACATGAAAGACATGTCAATTATGTCACTCTTTTTTTTTTTTTTTTTTGGTCCAACTAGAATTATTCCTATGTTTTTGGATCAACAATCATCTCCTAAAAGCAAGTCGGGCATTGAGATTACTACATTTAAGTAAAGTCACGATAAAATCACAAACATCCATTAATGTTGTCTATTTTCACAAGAAGGGGATTTAGGTACTTTTATCAAATTAAATTGCCATTTTTCCAAAACTTAAACATATCGGCTATTTTTACCTCCAAAAATGGGCCATTTTTCCAATTACCCCTAATTTTTATCATAAATTACGATACTCTGGATTGCATGTCTCCTCTATGTGCTAACCTTGTGCTATTTTTTGTCGATACGCGATGCCATTGTGAACCGACAACAAATCTAGACGAAGAGTAATTGTCATTTTTTTCAATGTCTTACACTCTTTATGTGCACTTTTATTTATAATCAACACTATTACTAATATATAAAAGGTGGAATCTTTTTAAAATATTTATATTTCACCTTTACTCTTTCTATTTTCTTTTAATTTCCAATCTGTCCTTTCTTTTTTATTACATCTTATTTATTGCACTCTATTAATTAATTCCAATATATTAAAATATTATGAAACTAAAATATTACAAATAGACTTCTCTTCTTTTGGCTTGATTCTTGACGATTGTAAAGAACTCTCCATGGCTTTTACAAATATAGAGTTCTCCTGGGTTCATAGGTCTGCGAATCAAGTTGCTCATAATCTTGCCCGAGCAGCTGGTTCTTTGTCAGGCTCTATTCATTATTTTACTAATCCCCCAATAATCCTTCATCATGTACTTTGTTTGGATGCAAGCAATGAATAATAATCTCTATTTCAAAAAAAATAAATAAATAAGTAAAATATTACACTGTATTTATTACATTCTTATTTATAAATTATTATGAAGAAACTAATATATTTTGAAACTTTCCTTGAAACAATTTGTATTTATAATACTATACTTATTACACTAAAGATTAAATTTATTATGGTTGATTTCAATTTCAACTATTATTTCATAGTGTGGTAATTGTAACTCGCTTTTGATTTTTTTTTTAAATTTCAAATTCTATTTTAACTTCCAATATGACATTATTTCCTTAATTTCAATTAGTGTATTATTTAAAGTCAATTCCAAGATTAATCTTTAGTTTTTATTGTGGTTAATTTTAGTTCAATTTCAAGATTAAAACCACAATATTAAATATAAAACTACCATATTGTTAACCCTTTAAGTTATTATTTTATAAGAAATTTGTTTAAACAATATATTTTAAAAAATCTTAAATGATTATAATTTTTTATTGTAGAAGTAATGATATCATATATTTAAATACTCTCAACAGTCATAGGAATCCAAACCTAATTATTTTATTGTTCTAAGTTTCGTCTATTACATTATATGTTGACATACAATGTGCAAAGCATTTTTAAATTACTCATATATAAAAAGGCTACGTTGAAAAAACATTTTTGGACCATTAAACCCTTCAAAATTTTATAATTCCTTATCTATGATTCAACATTTATTGAATTACATCTATTTTATTAATTAATTATTATAATAAGATTCTCACACTTGCACGTTTATATTCAACCATTCAACATTCTTGGAATACTATGCGTGCACGCTTATGAGGAATTTTATAATTCTTTATCCACCAATCAACATTTTTGGACCATTCACAAGATCGGAAGTTTCAATGTATTGGCTTTTCCAGTTTTATATATTACCTATATGCTCCACACGTAAGTTTTGAATCCAATTAAAGGACAAACTAATGACTTTAGACCTTTTTTTAACTGAAAATAATTTCATTTCACTAAACAAAAGAGTACACAGAACATGGGGTGTATCCGTCCCTATGAGAACAAGAGAAACAACAGAGAAACAAGACAGAGCATCAATCAACACTACTAGAAAACAGGGCATCACCGATGACCTTTTCTGTCGGTGAAACTAAGAAATTCATCGAAAACTACCTTCACTGAAGGAAAAACACCATCGGAAAAACCGTCGATGATACCCTGCTCGGTAATACTTTCTGACAGAAATTTCGCATCCGTCGGAAATTTCTGATGGAGAGAAATCTGTCGGAAAGAAATTAGCGCCCGTCGGAAATTTCTGACAGATTTCGCTCCGTTGGAAATTGTCGACGGCATCAGAAAAATAATAAATGAAAAAAAATTTATTCCAACCCGGCCCGTGAACCTGACCCTCGCCTGATCTCGGTTTGACCTGCAACCAGCTCCCAACCCGCTATTGTAACCCACCGACCGGCGAATAATTACCCTTCAATAATGCAAATTGGAGACTCGATCCTTGGACCTAAGGGATGGGGAGTAAATTCCCAACCACCAGGCTATTGCGTATTCTTCTTACTGTGTTGGCAACAAATATATATAAAGGACCTTCTAATAATTTTGTTAATTTAAAAATGATGAATTTTCTTTTTTAAGCATTGGAGTTATATATTATTTATTATTTCATTAAACTTTTATTATCTTAAATATGTCATTTATACTCTAAATTTATTTGACTATGCTATTAATATAATATGTTGCCATGAATTTTCTACTTTATATATTCATTGTTAATTAAAACTAAAAATAATAAAAGATGGTTTACTAAAATTTATTGGATTCTATTAGCAAGAATGTGATTTGTGTGAATTTCTTTTAAACTAATAAAATTAATAAAATAATTATATTTACAACCATTGTTTTAAACATTAATTACAAAATAACCTATGAAAGATTAAAGTTTTTTTGTTTTATATTTTTTTCATTGGTAAAACCACATTCACATTAAAGTTTATTTCATATTATATTTCCTTTACAAACGAATTGCCGAATATTATTTGAGTGCATGAAACATAAGACAAGTCCACAGGTCATATATGTGAATGGAATAGAAGGAAATGATTATACAGGTGCGCATATGCCGCACACATGTCCAGCAATAGCTGTGCGACGACACCTAACTACTAAATATCTTCTGAATTTCATAACTATAATGATTGTTATGCATACTGAAGTTCCGTGTTGGACGTTTATTTCCGTTCCATACCAACTGGTGTCCTTTGTGGAGATTGTTCGTGTTTATTGTTGATTTTCTTTTTTCTTTTTCCCCCCCAACTTTAGTTTGTACTTTTATACAAAAACATAAATCATTTTCTATTTCATATCTAAGGGTTGTTGATTGTTAATAACACTTTTAATTTTTTGTAACGTCTTTAAATTTAGAATAAAATTTTACTTACTATATATCAGTTAACTTATCTTCTAGTTTGCGAAAAAAGTTAACATATCTCTTATATCTTTTTTGCAGTCCAAAAATCAATGTATATTTATTATAGAAAATTGTGTATATTAAAACATATTAATAAAGTAATTGGATGAATTACTATCGAAATTAAAAAATAAAACTTATCTCAAACTTATTGAAAAAGAAGTTTTAATTAACAATGTTTAGTATAATAAAGAAAGAAAAATTTTATAAAAGAGAATTAAATTATATTTTAAGGATATTTTCCGACGGAAAGTACCTCTTTCCGTTAGAAATTTCTGACGGAACTTCAAGTCCGTCAGAAACTTCTGACAGTATTTATTTTTTTTTAAAAATTCCGTCGGAACTTTCCGATGATTTTACATTTCCGTCGGAACTTTTCGACGACATATTTTGTCCATCAGACATCTCCGACACTGGTGTGCATCTGTCAAAAAAATTCTATAGGAGATGCCCTGTTTTCTAGTAGTGAAAATTCAACAATAATAATAGTAAAATACCGAACAACCAAGAGGCTAATCACTGAAGAGAGGGTGACGAAAACGCACCAAACCAGCGGTCCAAGAAAGAAATCTAATCAAGAAGCCACGGAATGAATCTCGAGTAACCACAGCCAACTCCAATCTCATTGAGTGGTCAATTTGTGGTATAACGACAGGCAACTTGGATGCATGTCTCACTAGTATGGTAATAAAATTTTGATACATGCACGTTTATACCAGTGAACACTTTTGGAACACTGATATACGTGCACGGTTCTCATTCAACATTGGATTACATCTACTTTATTTTCATTTATAATTAAACGTGCACGTTGATTTATTGGATTTCATTTTCACTTTATCTTCATTTATACGTGTACATTTAATTATATAATAAAATTCTCATATGTGCGTGTTTAATCAACCATTTAACATTTATGGATCATTACTCTATATTTGATATCTGCACTTAACACTGTATGCGTACTTCCGATGTTAAGAGAAAAACGTAGGTGAAAAGAGGGGGAAAAGCTAAATGAAAGGGCCAAACTAGGTTTTTCCACCTGCCTAACTATTTAACAATTAATTTGGTGTAAAGTGTAATGCGACTTAGAAATGTCTAGCTCGGGTATGTATGCGGAAATTAAAAACACCAGAATTGTTGAAGTAGAAACCCAACTGGGAAAACTACAGGCACTCTTGTCACGGGACAAACAATCTACTGAACATATATAAGAGTTTAGTATAGCTTGAGAGACTTAGTGATATCGCAATATACACTAAACATTCAAAAGGAAAAACTTATAAAAGAAACTCCCTTCTTTACGTCTTTTGACATATAGCAACGTGTGCTGCTCTTGTCCTCTTATTATCGCGCTCACACGGAAACGTACATCAAGCCTCTTTTAATCCTTATGTATTCATTATGAGAAACAAGACCTCCTAATCCTCTTCAATCTTGTGTGAATCATTCCTTGCACATATATACATGATCTTCAATTAATACACTATGAGGTTTTTGCCAAACACACACAGTTTTAAGACATGTAGGTCTGAATTGCAAGATTAAAGCAAGCGGATAGGTAGTGTTTGTTTTCTCCTTGCGGTCAAGTTCTCGAAATATTACAAGAATAATTATTGCTCGTCGTCTCTTCTTCATCGTTCGACCTACAAGAGATTAAATAGGATAGAACTTTGAATTCTTGTGCAAGACAAGAATTAAAATTACCAAATCCAAGTATAACACGATAAGGAAAGATAGAATCATAATATACCTTAAATACATAAACTTTCCTAATTTAAAACAAACTTGTCATGCAAGAAGTTAAACACTAATGAAATATGACAACTAATATATATAACACAAATTAGGTAACTTTCGAACTTGTATAAAATTATAACTCTTGTACCTCAAGAAAGGTACACACGCCCCAACATTCTTAATCTCGGCCAAGACACGATTTAACTTAAAATTTGCATGCTAAAGTAATATAACACGTTATACAAGTCATGTATAATAATCACAAATATTTTGACACTTAGCAAAAATTAAGAATGCCAAATAATAAACGATTTTGTACTAACAGAAAGACATGAGAAATAACATTGGTCTGGTAGTTGGGATCTAAATCCCCAACCTCAAGGTTATAGATTCAAATCTCTGTGAGTGCGATATATGCATAACATTTAAAATGCGGGTGGGCTTGGCGTTTTGGGTTCGGGCTAGTGGGTCGGGTTGGTAGCTAATCGAATAATTGGGGAAAATTAATTTTTTTGTGTAATAAATGATTGGTGTAAAATTTCCGACGGATGAAGATTACGTCGGTAACTTTCCAATGGGTTGCATGTATTCATCAGAAAATTTTTGACGGATTTTTAAATCAGTCTGTAATTTTGGACGGAAATTTCTGTCAGTACTTTTTGAACTTCCTCTAAATCACGATAACAGCTGAAACGAAAACTTTAGGGATGGAGAAAAGGTGCACATAATAAGGAAGTAAAAAGCTCCATGGGAGAGGATTTTTAACTCTAGTGAAGAATGATAAATGATTAATATTGGAAGAGAATGAGGTTGGGCGAGGTGAGTATGTAGTGGATGAGATGATTTTGTGTTAAATTCTAACTAATGCTATAGAGGTACATGTTCTTCGAGTGGATGTTGTATAAGAATTGCAGTATATATATATAAATATATATATCGAAAGATATGAAAACTACCATAGGCGTCGGTTCCTCTTATAGAGGTACATGTTCTTCGAGTAGATGTTGTATAAGAATTGTAGTATATATATAAATATATATATATATATATATATATATGGATATGAAAACTACCATAGGCGTAAGTTCCTCGGGAGGAACCGACGCCCATTCTTCAAAAATTCAAGACAATTAAAAAAAAAGAAGATGCGTCAGTTTCATCTTTACTAATAATGGGCGTCGGTTGCGAGCGGCGTCGGTTGCGTGCTTGCAATCGACGCCCATTGTTGAAACAACCTATGGGCGTTGGTTGGGGTTGAACAACCGACACCCACTGTAGTGCAATTATTTTTGAAATTGCCACCACATGTGTTTTGCGCATCGTTTTTCTCAACAATCGATGTGTATGTCTATTTTTTTGTCCAATTCTACAGTAGTGTGGGGCCAAACTAGGTTTTTCCACCTCAAATTTCCAAAAATTTGGGTTTTTTACTTTGGGAAAATCGGAACATTCTATTTGTAAAAACCTTTCACAAAAAAGAGTGATTTGACCATATTGCCTATGTGTATTGTGTGATTGGGGGAAAAGTATGTAGTCTAGGGTAAGATGGTGAAATTACATAGTCTAGGGTAAGATGGTGAAATTATTCGGCTTTTTAAAACATTTTGTAAAAGATTTTTTACGATTAGAAAGACTCCGGAAAATATATTCACATTAAGTTTTTATTAATTGCACCACGTTTTTATTGCTTTGAAGATCCTTAACTTTATTCTTTATGACATTTCGCCCCTTAATATTTCAAAATTAACTAAAATATTAAAATATGGATTAATGGTGTTGGGCTTTCAATACCCTTAAAAATGAGGAACGAAAACAAAAAATTCACTTAACTTTAAAAAATTAAAAATGTTTACAATCAATTATTAATGTTTGTGAGCTTGGTGTTTATCTAACGGAACCGCCAAATAAACAGTTATATCGGCTAATGAAATGGGATGGAATCCTAATGGACATCTCCAGAATTATAACCTTATCCATTTACTAAATACGTAACCTCATCATCTTCTGTATTAAGTACTATAATTATCTGAAATCTCCAACTCTAACATCATGAGTTTCTTGACTACGATTTTAATTTCTACCAACTCCATGTATTTTCCTATTCCTTCTTTTGAGTGTGTTATATAGAGATTGGTTGCGTTTTTTCTTTCTTCTTATTAAGGTTTACGTTTTACATTTTGTTCATTTTGATTTCATATATATAAACAGACAGTATGATATGCAGGAAGATCTAATTAAATGAATCTCTCACATCAATTTAAATGCACGACAATTTTTGTTACGTAAAGGAATGTACGGGAATAGGAATGGGTGTGATTGTTTTAATTCACGTTCTTTTGTGATTTCAATTTCCTTTCTGTCAATTACTTAAAATTGATGAAAATCTATCGTCCGTTCATTTAAATATTTGACTTCCAAATTTTAATGGAAATATACCCTCTTCTCTCCGTCTATTTTTTTTTTTTTAAATTTAGGTGATATATTTATTTAATCAAAAGAGCCAAACTAGACTCCCCAAACAAAGGAGCCAGAACACAGAGACATCATAGTAAACTAATCAAACAAAAGCAAAAGTAAACTAAGCAACATAAACACAGCTATCACCAGACCAAACATCAAAAGGCCACAATGCCCAAGGGAAACAAAAACCTTCGAAGAAGGGACACCGAGATGCCAACTCAGCCATGCATACATATACAAGAAACCCAATAGAAACATCAGAGCTAGTTTCCCAAACTCCTTCAACACCTTTTCAATCCATGTTTTGGGGGGGGAGGGGGAACAATTTCTTCACAAGGACGGATTGGAATTTCGCTTTATCTTCACCGCGAATATTTCCTCTTTTCGCATGGTTTGCCAAAACTTCTTCCCGCAATTCATCTTCTAGGATATGGGGCTGAAACTTTTCAACCCTCTAAAACAATTGGCTATTTTTCCTAACCCACCTCCGAAAATGGGCCATTTTTCAAATCACCCCTAATTTTTATCATGAATTACAATACTCTGGATTCCATATCTCTTCTATGTACTAACCTTGTGCTATTTTTGGTTGATACGCGATGCCATTGTGAACCAACAACAAATCCAAACAGAAAGTAATTGTCATTGTTTCCAATGTCTTACTGTCTATGTGGACCTTTATTTATAAGCAACAGTATCTATAAAAAGGCTACTTTGAAAAACATTTTTGAACCATTATACCCCTTCAAAATTTTATAATTCCTTATCTGCGATTCAACATTTATTGAATTACATCTATTTTATTAATTAATTACTGGTCATATACTCGTGAGTTGCACGGGTAACCAAATCAACAACAATTAGAGAAAATTAAAAAGTAATAATATTGTAAAATTTACCCGGTGTAAGATTTACATCTGACAAACCATTCTTACCCACCATCTTTTAATGGTCTAGATTTGATTATCAAACAACCCATTAAAAGTTTTAGCAGACACGTTAAATTATATATGTACGCCATATAAATAGATCAACTCAATGTTATTCTTCAATTATTTCTCTAACCAATTAAATTTAGTTGTCCATATATAATAATGATATTATGAATGTAACTAAATCAGTTTAGAATATATTTACCATTGTCAGTTGTAATCAAAAGACATTTGATTACAATAATTTAAATAAGTAAAGTGATTTAAATTTATTGTTTAATTATGAATGCTTATGCACATCTAAGATCATACTAATTAATTATCTAATTTAAGTAACTAAAGCATTTTAGAATATATTTAATATTGTCAATTGTAATCAAAAGACATTTTATTACAATAATTTAAGTGATTAAAGTAATTTAAATACGGGGGATTCCTCTAACCAATAAATATGACATATGAATTTGACAAAGAATTATATCCCATAGATTCAAATAAATTATCTTGTGTATTCTTCCTATTGATTAACTATAAATCTTATATTTAGATAATCTTTGTTTCTATATTTATCTCAATTAAACTAATTATAATCTCCTCTTCAAACACTTGTAGATATATCAAAATAGAAAAATAAAATTATATTTCTCTATAATTAGTGATAGTTAAATCAAAATATTGTAGGCTAAAAGTAAAATGAATGGTTTAGATTGAACGCGTGAGAAAAAATCAATTTTCCATAAAAGCTCCATAGAACATGGTAAAAAAAAAATAATAATAGTAATAATAATGCTTCTGCGAATCATTAGATTAAACACTTTTAAAATCGCCACTTTTAAATTTGTTTAAGGCACGAAATAAAAAAAAATGGAAGAAGAAGAAGAAGAAGAAGAAAAGATTGATTTACTTTTACTATAAAAATTTGCTTGAAGTTTGTCGAAAAATTGCAGACTTGTAGGAATAGAGAAACGTAAATTCAATTCGAACCAAGTGGAGATTTTGAAAGTTTGGTCAGGGATACATCGATTTTTTTTTTTAAATTGTGAAATGTTTTTAATTTTAATTTTGATTTACAGGTATTTAATATGGAGAAATGCAATTTTAATTTCTTTTTATTTCGATTCGTTTGAAGGTTGAGAGTTATAATTGGTTTAATTGAGATCATTAGAGAAATGATTTTTGAATACAAAAAGATAAAGATTATGTTAATATAGGATTTTTTAGCCAATTTTGGTGAGATAAAGACATACCTGCAAGATAAAAAGATCGCTGATGTAATTACCACTGTTGCCAGAAAGCTTACGAAGCCAGACAAAAGGCGGGAAAAATTTACCAGAGACTTAAGTCTCTAATTATATAGAGATTATAATAAAATTCTCATACTTGCACGTTTATATTCAACCATTCAACAATCTTGGAATACTATATTGTGCACGTTTATGAGGAATTTTATAATTCCTTATCAACCATTCAACATTTTTGGACCATTCACAATGATACAGTAGTTTCAATGGATTGGCGGCTTTTCCAGTTTTATATATTACATATATCCTCCACAAGTAGGTTTTGAATCCAATTAAAGGACAAACTACTTATTTTAGACCCTTTCTTTAACTGAAGATGATTTCATATCACCAAACAAAAGAGTACACAGAACATAGGGGTGTATCCCTCCCTATGAGAACAAAAGAAACAAAACAAAGCATCAATCAATAAAATTCGAAAGTAATAGTAAAATACAAAACAACCAAGAGGCTAAGCACGGCACATTTTATGGTATCCATTGGATTATATGACAGGCTTCCATTAGACACATTAAAAGATGAGTCCCCCGATGTATCTAATGAGAGCTTCTGAGGAAAACGCACTAAATTAACTAGCGGTCCAAGAAAGAAATCTAATAAAAAAGCCAGGGAATGAACCTCGAGTAACCACAGCTGCCAACTCCAACCTCATCGAGTAATCAATTTGTAGTATAACGACAGGCAACTTGGATGCACCACTAGTATGATAATAAAATTTTAATACATGCACGTTTATACGATCTGAACATTTTTGGAACACTGATATGCGTGCACGTTTGTCATTCAACATACTACATCTAATTTATTTTCATTTATATTTATACGTGCAAGTTGATTTATTGGATTTCATTTTCACTTTATCTTCATTTATACGTGCACGTTTAATTATATAATAAAATTCTCATATGTGCGTGTTTAATCAACAATTTAACATTTTTGGATCATTACTCTGTATTTGATACCTGCACTCAAAAACTTTAAGATCGTACTTCCAGTGTGAAGAGAAAAATATAGGTGAAAAGAGGGGGGCAATAAGGGGGAAAAGCTAAATGAAGGGGCCAAACTAGGTTTTTCCACCTCAAATTTGCAAAAAATTGGGTTTTTACTTTGGGACAATAGGAACATTCTATTTGTAAAAAACCTTTTACAAAATGTTTACAAAAAAAGAGTGGTTTGACCTTATTACCCATGTGTATTGTGTAATTGTGGGAAAAGTAGTATAGGGTTAGATGGTGAAATTATCCAGCTTTTTACAACATTTTGTAAAATATGTTTTACGAATAGAAGAACTGGAGAAAATATATTCACATTAAGTTTTTACTAATTGCACCATGTTTTTATTGCGTTGAAGATCCTTAACTTTATTCTTCATGATATTTCACCCCCTAATATTTCAAAATTAACTAAAATACTAAAAAATGAATTAATGGTATATAACTTAGCATTCAATACCCTTAAAAATGATGAACTAAAACAAAAAGTTCACTCAACTTTAAAAAAATTAAAAATGTTTACAATCAATAATTAATGTTTGTGAGCTTGGTGTTTAGCTAACGGAACGCCAAATAAAAAGTTATAGTGGCTAACTATGAAATGAGATGGAATCCTAAAGGACCTCTCCAGAATTATATATAACCATCCATTTACTAATACATAATCTCATCGTCTTCTGTATTAATTTCTTTAACTAGATTTTTTCACTCGTATATTGCACGGGTAGAGTTATAATGTACATTCATATCAGAATTGACATGTGAGTCTGGACATCATGTTATAAATAAAATACAATATACCAGTTTGCATTTTATAAGGTTACGAATTGATATGAGAATTACAATTCACCATAGTATATTTATAATAAAATGCCTGAGTTTATAATTCTGATATCCTCCAAACATGTTGTGTAAGTTCACACGTCCAACCTATATAAAGTTATAATAATTAGTAGTCAAGTAAGTAGGGATGACAATTTGACACACATCGACCCAGAAACTCGTAGAGACCTGCCCCTAATAAGATAGATCTATCACGCCTAATCAGAGCAAAATGACGGGTATGGGGCAACATTGTCTGCCCCGCAGCGAGTCCAGAGCAGGTGCGGGTCAGGTTGGACTCTCCTCATAGACCCGAGACTCACCAAATATTTTCTTTTTTTATTTTTAATAAATTTAATTCTAAAAATGTGTAGAAATTATTATAGATGACAATTTGACTGATCGACTCATAAATTTGTGGCAATTTGTTTTTATTTTTTGTTATAGTATTTTTTGAAAGAATTTCTGTCGAATTTAAATAATCATTTATTATATTAATTAATGTTGGAAACTTTAAAATTCTAAATAAATGTTTTGTTTTATTCTACGTTCAACAATTAATAATTCGTTACACATAATATTAATTGAAAGGGGAAAAAATTCATGAATCCTTTCATGGGTCATGGTAGCGTCTCACCCCGCCCCATGACCCGACCTATTTTGACCCACCCAATAAATATTGGACAAAGACGTGTTTGTGTAACAAAAATAATAAATATACAGTTTTGCTTTAGTATTTGACGCGTTAAATTAATGTTTTATTAATACTATATTCCTATTATATACCCGATTAATGCTTTGGTATATTTCATTTTTAAATTATCTAACTTATTTCATATTATTAGTTAACAGTCTAATAATATGTATCATATAAGTACATACCTGTATTCATTGGATACATATTTAGATAAAAATTTTTATACTCATGAGAAACTACCCTCTCTATGTACATTTTTTAAGAGTAATAAAATTCAAAATTGATAGTTATAATTAAAATATTAAATGGAGATATTTAAAAAAATACAAGGGATCTTAGACTTTCAATATAAAGGGAGACCATATATGTGGAACATCCTAAAAAGGAAAATAAGATCAGATAATGAGGGAGTAATTTTTTTGTGCATTTCCTTTTCTTCTTGTGGATTTCATGTATCTTTGTTTACAAAATTTTCTCTAAAATTCATTATTATATTCGTCAAATTAAAATATCTTTAAATTAATATTCAACCCATACATTGAACTGGGAGATAATTTCCCAATATTTCATATAACAAAATTCATTACATAAATTGCAAAAAATAATGAATGGTCATAATGTAATAATTCAATCAAATAAAATAACAACATAAGTTCAGTCGATATTTTGAAGGCTTCACATCTATAGAGAAAAAAAATTAAAAAAATAAATTTTTTACATCCTCTATAACTTAATCATCGCAACATAAACGATATAGAAACAAAGATTAAATAGTAATCACAAAAATTTTTAAGTTAGATCATAGATGTTAAGAAAATAAAACTTAGTCATATATTAGTATGACAAAATTATATTATGTGTCTTTAGCTATTGGTGTGATGTAAATAAATGAATTTTTATTGCACAAAAAAGAGAATAAATTAGTTGATTTGCTCTAGGTTATTATGAACTAAATTTCCTTTTATAATATAAGTTATTTTGAAATAAATTTTGGGTTACATATTATCAAGGATTCTGGGAATGAAAATTTGAAAATCAAACAAAGATAAATAATAAATAAACAAACAAATAAATATAGATAATACCAGGTAATTAGTTTATAATGCCTTCATTTTCAAATAATTCAATAGCAGGAAGAATAATTTTAAAAAATACTAAGAAATTGAATTGTTACTCGCCGTCAAATTAACATCGGTAGCTGATAATAAAAACTTATAAAAACTCATAATTATATATAAATCTTAGAAAAAAAAGAAAGAAATGAGCAAATTAAAATAAAAAAGGAATATAAAAAACTAATAAACTAATATAAATTATTGAAAACTCGTGATGAATATCTAAATAAGAAAAGTTTAAATTTTAAAACTTAAAAATGAGGCTTATAAGTTTTTCAAATTTTTTTTAATTTCGTTTTAATATAAGAATTTCCTTTTTGTATTATCTAGATTAGTGGCTTAACTTTGCATTGACAAAACTTGTATATTGACAAAACTACAATAATTTCAAATTGTTCTATATTCAGAAGACTTTCATTAAGAAACCTGATTATGGAGATCAATAGTGGTTGAGTTTTAATTTCTTTAATAGAAAAATGGTTTTTCTTATTTACAGATCTAAAGTTTTATACATGACAAGTAGCAACGTAAAATTTTTGTAATCAATAATTTAAAAATTTCATCTAATTGGATCAATAGTAAAAAAACAATGCTTAAAATTTAATGTCTCGTACCCTGTAACAACCGCGTCAGGATGCACAGATATATATAATCACTACACCTATATATAATACATAATAAAAGTGTTACATAAACTGTCAAAATCTTGAGAAAATTTAATTCAACTTTATGATTTTCACGCAATCTGCGACGTTAAATAATAATATAAATTGTAATAATAGAAAAGTGATATTTTTGGGGTTTGGTTTTCATAAATTCAAGAAAGTTAGGAAGGAAAATTTGAAAATTATATGGCGATAAAATTTTGTGATTTTAGAAAGGGGAATTATGGAGTTAATTTTGAAAAATTCTGAAACATCATGATGATGTCACCAAAATTATGGGAAGGAAAATTGCAATTGAGAATCTAAATCCAATTGCAAACTCTTGTATTATATATTATATGATTTTGAAAAATTCTGAAACATCATGATAATGTCACCAAAATTATGGGCGGGAAAATTACAATTGAAAATCTAAATCCAATTGAAAACTCTTGTATTATATATTATATGATTATCTGAAATCTCCAACTCTAATATCATGAGTTTCTTGAATACGATTTTAATTTCTACCAACTCCATGTATCCTCCTATTCCTTCTTTTGAGTGTGTTATATAGAGACGGGTTGTGTTTTTCTTTCTCCTTATTAACGTTTACGTTTTACATTTTTGTTCATTTTCATTTCACATATATTAATGGAAAGTATGAAATGGAGGAAGATCTTAGATCAATCTTTCACATATCAATTTAAATGTACGGCAATTTTTGTTACGTAAAAGAAATGTTCGGGAATAGGAATGGGTGTGATTGTTTTAATTCATGTTCTTCTGTGAATGGGTGTGATTGTTTTAATTCATGTTCTTTTGTGATCTAATCAAACAAAAGCAAAAGTAAATTAAGCAAAATAAACACAGCTATCAGCAGAGAGCTAAAAAAACGAAAGAACCAAACATCAAAAGGCCACAATGCCCAAGGAAAAAAAAAAAACCTTCAAAGAAGGCACACTGAGATGCCAACTCAGCCACGCATACGAGAAACCCAAGAGAAACATCAGACCTGAGCGCATATATATACGTTCCACATGATGTTTTTTTCCTCTTCGCAAGGACGGATTGGAATTTTGCTTTATCTTCGCCGCGAATATTTCCTCTTTTCACATATATAGTTTGCCAAAACTTCTTCACGCAGTTCATCTTCTAGGATATGGGGGTTGAAACTTTTCAGTTCAACTGAAACATATATATACTAACCGCTAATCGATCCATCTTCATATCTTAATTTCTAGTTCACTCTCTCCCTCCCATTATTCTTCTTCCTTTTTGAGGATAAAGTTTCTTGATTCATACTGCCAAAACCCAATGGAGTTTTCTCATAACTGGGTTATCCCATTTTTGTTCTTTTTTTGCTTTGATGCCCAGCAATGGCATCATGGAAGTCGAAGCATCCCACAAAGTGGACTTCAATTTGCACTCAGTTTATGCCGTTGATGTGAAGACCGTGCATAGAACTGGCTACCATTTTCACCCCCCAAGGAATTGGATCAACGGTACAAGTTTCATTCCTTATAATTCACTACAAGAAACAGGAGCTATAGCGGCGATATTTTGTGACGACGTTAGATGTCGTTGCTATAGCGTTGGCTACAACGGCGATTTTAAGTCGACGCAGTAGTCGTCACCCTGTACTGGCGACATCATAATGTTGTCGCTGTAGGATGTATCTACAGAGACGATAAGTGATGTTGTCACTGTATATTGGTATCTAGAGCGGCGACGTGTAAAAGTTGTCACTATATTTCTTGATCTAAAACGATCACCCATAAATGTCGTCTTTATATGATTGGCGGAAAAATTTTCCACCTTTGTTATTGCATTTAGCGATGGAAAATCGTTGTTATAAGGAAGATATTCTTCACTATATTTATAATAATCTATATAATATATATTATAAAAGTAAGATAATAACTAAATGTCAAGTTAGTTCAGTTGGTGAAGTACCATGTCTTTGTATTCAAAGTGGTGGGTTCGACTCCTCACATGGGCAAACAATATTTAATTAAATATAGATGGAAAAGGATCGGGCTATAGGGCTGGGGCATGGTGGGTCAGGTCAGGTTAAAAATTTTTTTAATGACCAAAACCCATCGATCATACAACCGCGACTACATCGCCGCTATTGGGTGGCTCCTAGATTGTGGATCTACTACCACGAGTTTTTAACCGCGACATTCGCGAGCGACTTTGTTACTGCTATCACACTTTTGCGGCAACATATACACATTTTGCAGCGATGTGAGTCGCGGCTATTAAACTTATTTCTTGTAGTGTCTTGTGATCCTTTCATCATTTTATTGCCTTTAACATTCGCAAAAAATGTTTTTTTTTTAATACAATTAACATTCGCAATTGATGATACTATTAATTAAGAAGACAATTTTACCATATATATTACAACTTTAAAATTTTGTTTGAAATTTTTTTTTAAAAATTTTGGATATTTGATATCAAATGAAATTATGTAAAATAATAAATATTGTTTCGTGTAGAAATAGAGTAAACTTTGCTTTAGTCAATTAAAAACAGATGCTGCAGAAAAGACAATTTTGAGCTTTAAATTGTTTTTCTTTTTCCTTTTTCCATTTTTTTTCAATCAAATTGTTTTTTTTTTTTTTTTTGGTAGATCTCTTATTATTATTATTATTATTATTATTTATTTTTTTATATAAAAAGGGGGGTTCGTCTGCTTTTACCTGACATTGCTATCAATTACTTTACAGCACTAAGAAAAATAAAAAAAATTAAAAAAAAAAAAGGAATGATCTAAAAAAGTCATTTTCTTGAAGTACTGGGGTATGTATTCTTTTATGTCATCATCTTATTATGATTAATTGTGGTTCTCTACTGTTAAATCATGCTGATGCTGTCATGTGGTAGAATGGCAAATACTAACTGCAGAGAATGTAGAACTCTTATCTCGTCCAAACTTAAAGAGTTCAATTTTGTTCATCTGATTTAATAGCCGTTAAAAGGTTAGTAAGAGGCCAGAGCATTCGATTTTCGGTTTCGAATGAAATCCAATTTGAACTTATAAAGTGGTGGATCCCTCTACCTCTCTCGCTTCCATTCACGTGAGGAAACTCTTGTCCCGCACCCCAACCCAACCACCCCCTTCGCAGAAATGCAGCATTGTAATTTCCATAGTAGCGGGAAAATTGGAAGGCAAAAATAAGGAAACAGGAGAATTCGCATAACAACGTAACAACAGGATGAGGAACCTCATACTGCAACTTTTATTCTAGAGTTATCTTTGTTTTATTTTCGTTTTCATCTAAGCTTCTAACAAGACTGAATCGTGCAAAATCGATAACTAATTTGAAAACTATGGTCTGGCCGTATAATGTTACATTGATTTTTTCTTTTTTTCTATTTTTTTTTTTTTTGGGTGGTGCCTTTGAGTTCTCCCTCTTTTAAAAGATCTGCCCGTCAACCGTGATTGGTAAATAATTCGGCTTCCCGTCAATTTCCAAAAATGATCTTCATTATTTCTGAAATCCTTTCCGTTCAAATTTCTGTCTCCAAGTTTGCATGAGAAGAGAAGGGGGGGGGGGGGGGGTTTGCAAACGAGAAGAGTCTCACGTTTCCATAAATGGATGGAACAGAGAGAATCTTGATTCATTATATTAATTTAAATTTTTATTAATTATAACTAATTAACCCCTTTAACAACCTTTAAAATGTGAACAAAATTGAACCCAAACATAACCCTAATGTTTATGTTTCATCCATTTTCACACATTATCTGCACTTTATTTTGCATTTTGTCGTGGGCCTATACTTAAAGTGTGGCCTTCATCCTTTTCGAAGTAACACACTTTTCGGATGGTAGTGTAAAAAAAAAAAAAAAAAATCTATTTAGTTTCAATTGGAAGTTGATTGCAAAGTAATTTTTATCGTAAATTCCGATACTCTGCATTGAATGTCTCTTCTATATATGTACTAATTCTTGTGCTATTTTTTGTTGATACGCCGGTGCCATCGTAAACCAACAACAGATCCAAATGGTGAGTAATTGTCATTGTTTCTAATTTTTCACACTCTGTATTTCTTACGTGCCCGTTTATAAGCAATACTATATATAAAAGGGGCTACTTTAAAAAACATTTTTGGACCATTTATACTGCTTCAAAATTTTATAATTCCTTATCTACCATTCAACATTTATTGAATTATTACATCTACTTTATCTTTATTAATTAATTATTATAATAAAATTCTCCTACTTGCACGTTTATATTCAACCATGCAACATTTTTGGACCATTACTTTGTATCCCATGCACGTTTAATCAGCGCTATAAGATCATTTCTAATACTAGGAGAAAATGTAGGTAAAAAAGGTAAAAGGGAAAATTGAGGGAAGAAAAAGGTCATTTAGGTTTTATGACAAAGTTTTTTTTTAAAAAAAAAAAATAGAACGTTTTAGTGGGAGAAACACCATGTGAACTTTAATAGGGGGTTTTTAGGCCTCCATCTCTATTCCATGGGGTCTTTAATTAGTTCTCCCACAATGATACAGAAGTTTTCTACTCTTGCCATTACCCAACTGTTTGCCTTTGTTTTACTTAGTTTTTCAAGGTTTTCAATAGAATTTTCAAGAATTGAATTATGTATTTGCTTTAAATATTTGAATTAAATTATTCGATAAAATAGTTGTAAAATCACACGCAATGCAAGTGTTTTGTGCTATAGTAATAAAAATTTTGGTAACAGGACCGATGCTTTATAAGGGAATTTATCATCTCTTCTACCAGATTAATCCCAAAGGTGCTCTCTGGGGCAATATTGTGTGGGCACATTCCATATCAAAGGATTCGATTAACTGGAAACATGTAGAACATGTAATTTACCCATCAAAACCATTTGATCAATATGGAACATGGTCTGGGTCAGCCACAATCCTCCCTAGAAACAAGCCTATTATGGTCTGGGTCAGCCACAATCCTCCCTAGAAACAAGCCTAACATGGTCTGGAGTTGTTGACAAAAGCAACACGCAAGTGCAAAACTATGCCATACCAGCCAACTTCTCTGATCCATACCTCCTAGTATGGATCAAACCCGATAACAATCCCTTAATAAAGGCCGACAAGAGTATCAACAAGACTGCATTCCGTGACCCAACAACAGCTTGGTTAGGCCGAGATGGCCACTGGAGAATATCCATAGGTGGCCTAAGAAAGCACAGAGGGATTGCATATTTATATAGGAGTAGGGACTTCGTCCATTGGATTAAGGCCAAACATCCATTGCACTCCGTTGCTGGTACTGGAAATTGGGAATGCCCTGATTTCTTCCCGGTCTCAGTAAGAGGAACAAACGGATTAGACACTTCTGTCCTGGAAGGAGATATCAAGCATGTGTTGAAAGTTAGCCTTGATAATGCTAGATATGAATATTACACAATAGGTACACACGACACCGAAAAGGTTAAGTATGTTCCTGATAAAGGAATGATTGATGGCTGGCAAGGCTTGAGGTATGACTATGGCAATTTTTATGCCTCCAAATCATTCTATGATCCTATAAAGAACAGAAGGATCTTGTGGGGTTGGGCAAACGAGTCTGATGCTTACAAGGAGGACACCATGAAAGGATGGGCCGGAATCCTGGTAACTTGAATAGAACTTGGGATTCTAGATTAATTACTTGACTAAGCTCAAATCTTGGGATTTTAATATCTTTTTTTTCCTTCCAGCTCATTCCAAGAACAATTTTCTTGATCCCAGTGGCAAGCAATTGCTACAATGGCCCATTGAAAAACTTAAAACTCTCAGGGGAAAAAGGGTACAATTGAGAAATAGCAAGCTTAAAAAGGGAGACCACATCGAAATCAAAGGAATCACAGCTGCGCAGGTATTTTGTTCACTATCTTTCTTTTTTTCTCAACCAATATTACATATATATGAAACAAGATTTTACAATATTATTACTCACACAAAAAGAGTTCTATCTATTTGGTTTCTTCAATTCTAATATTGATTTCCAAGTAAAATTTATTGGGTAACATGACTTTATAAAATTTAACCATTCAAAAAGAATATATAAAATTTTATATTATTTATTTTTCTAAATAATTTGATACATAATCTTTCCGTATAACACAGATTAGAATCTAGTGCAATTAAATGGAGTGAATATCTCATCGAAAGAAAATAAATAGATAATTATTTCTTATTACCAGAAAAATAAGAAATTTTCTCTTGAATTAGCTATGTCTAGTGGTTGGTTAAGATCTTTGTAATATGATGACATCCTTATTGGTTGTTTACGCTCTTACTCAATGGTCTGATTACCCTCCTCTACAATCCTCTTTAAAAAAAAAAAAAAAACTGTCTGGTGATAATTTT
This sequence comes from Nyctanthes arbor-tristis, assembly GCA_963692815.1. Classification (NCBI taxonomy): domain Eukaryota; kingdom Viridiplantae; phylum Streptophyta; class Magnoliopsida; order Lamiales; family Oleaceae; genus Nyctanthes; species Nyctanthes arbor-tristis. Next base: position 114 of record CAVNYN010210941.1, on the reverse strand, counting down.
CGTAGGAGCTAGTTGGCATAGTATTCTATCAAATGGTTGACATATAACAATTGACAATGAAAGATGAAATTTGCTAAAAAAAATGTATAATACGCCTTTAACCGATCAATTTGA
>CAVNYN010210940.1:0-14815 GCA_963692815.1 Nyctanthes arbor-tristis | reverse complement strand
GCATTCGAGAGCTCTGTGGTTTTCTCAATCTTCTCCTTTTCAACATAGGACTCCACCCACCTACCAAGTTCAAGTGCACCCATATTGGTGCATGCTGACAGTACCATCACCATAGTAAACGCATCAGGCTTTACTCTAGAAATCTGCATTCTCCTAAACAACCTGACCGCTTTACTCGACATTCCCCACCTCACGTACCCGGCAATCATTACGCTCCAAGAAACTGGTTGGCTTTTAGGCATTTCATCAAACAGCTTCTCCCCAAAATCAATTCCATCTTCACAGCTACAATGCGCATGAACCATGGTGTTCATAACATGAGAATCATAGTTAAACCCGAATCTCAAAACGGACCCGTGAACCGTTTGGCCTAAACGCAAAACCGCGATGCCCGCACAGGCCTTAAGAACAAAAGGGTATGTATACTTATTAGGCTTAATCCCATAGGTAAGCATAAAACGGTAGTAATGTATAGCATTGTGCTTGAAGTTATCAGTCTCAGCATACGCTTTGATGAAAGTGTTGAAAAGAAAGGCATAGATCGGAAGAGGGAAGTGATTTCACGGGAGAAAATGAAAGAGGAAGCATAGAGAATGGCATTGAGGTCAGCGGAAACGGAGGTAAACTTTGTGAGGACTAAAGTGTTAGCATGGAGACCGACTTTGATAAGAAGAGCATGCAATTGAGCGAGTTTTGGCAGAGAGTTGCAGAGTTGAAGGAAGGAGAGGCAATTTCGTTCCTCCGTTCTTGCGCTGTTGGTGAAAATTGATGTGTGTAGGAAACAGAGAAGCTTGGCTTTGAAGGAGGCGGAGTACTGTTGCATCAGCTCTTTCCTTAATTTTTCGAGGTTCAATACCGTTTTCCTCCAACTGTAAAAGATTTTAGCCAAACATGCCGGATATCTTTCTTGTAAGAAACCTTTTCGATTCCACCATACAAGACTTAAATGCTGAATTTACCCTTTTATTTCTAAATAATTATTGAACTTCAACGTATCACGTGTTAGTCACTAAACTTATATAAGTATTAACTATTAATTATTGAACTTATAAAAATATTACCATCAATAAAGACGGTCTCGATCAGGGACCCCAATCCCTCTTCCCCAACCCGTCCTATTTATTTCGGGCCAGGTATACAATGGGAATGGGAACGTTTGGGTCGAGACGATTTTCATCCCTGTTTAATTCTCACTTTGACTGGAATTTTTTTTATAGATTTAAACAATACACAAATCATACAATTATACAGTTAAAATGTAAGTAAAACAACGATGAAATAAAAACCATCCAAATGTAATTAAAAGATACATAAAACATCATCCATTTCATAGAAACTTAATTAATTAATAAATTAAACATCACTTAGCTTATAAATAAGTAATTCTAAAATCAGAATTAATTAAGCAAGAAAGACACAGTCTTACGTGTCATCTAGGATTATTCAATAATTTATTTGGTGAAGACGCATGATTTATAGACAATTGACCTAACTACGCTCGCTTGGAATGAATTCAAATGCTTACACCTTCCTAGGTGATTCCTCCACGTATTCTGAAATTATATATAACTGACTTTCTAACAATCAAATTAAGAGCCACCGTTTTTCATATTTTATAAATAATGTTACCTTTTTTTTTTTTTTGGAACTAATATTGTAATTTTTATTTTTATTTTTTAAATACAATTACAATTTGTACCATAACAGTACAAGTGTATATATATCTTTCGGAAACACAATGCACAGAAATCAATAACTAATGTTATTCTTAGTTGCTTGAAATGAGAATTGTTTAGAGAATATTTTGTGAACAGTGATTTCATAGATGTCTAAAATCAGCTTGTTAATAAAATAAAATAAGATAAAATTAATTAGAATTTAAACGGTTCAAGGACTATGGTCCCCGTGCCCGCCCTATTCCCAATTAATTTGGGGAATCCCCACTTATTTGAGTTGGTTCCTCATTGGGCTGGGGTATTCTCTACCCTATTACCATCCCTATCCATTATCACTGAAATGAATACCGTTAGTCAGATTTAACAGTAAAGTAGACGTGGTTTAACGGCAAAAGTGACGTGGTCATTGAACTTTTTTAAGTGTTAATTAATCATTGGTTACTAAACTTTCCTTTACGTTATTAAACTATCATTGAACTTTAACGTGCTATTAATTAGTCACTAAAGTTACATTTAAGTTTCCAAACTATTATTGAACTTTGACATGTGACTCCTTACTTCCTAGCCACTGAAGTTATAAAATGATATCAATATATACACGTGCAGCATGCCATTGGTTTTCCAAACTGATATTAATATTTTTTTTTATGATATTAATGTTTAACAACATATAATAATGCCCCGAGTACTATTTTGATATAGATTATAGTTTTTTGTGATGGGGTATGTTGGGTGTAAGTAATAAATTCCAGCATGATCTATCCATTATTAGCTAGTAAAATGTTAAAATTCAATGATGATTTAGTAACTTAAAAGTAAGCTTAATGAACAACGAGTAATACCTTAAAAAGTTTAATGACTATGAAATTATCTTACTTGTCATGTGGCAGAGTTGTTAAGCCAGGATACCTTTGCCGTTAAGTTAAATTTAACACCACCAATATAGATGCTCTTAGTATAGTGCTAGAGTTTTATTTCCTTATTTAATTTAAATTGTTGCTTACCTCGTAGGAAGGGAGGTGAGTTTTGATTATGAAAATATAACATTAAGATTTTTCTCAATCGTTTTATTTATTTGACATTTTGATTAATCGATGTGAAGGTCATTACAATTTGAGTATTCGCAAAATCAATGAACTGTTCTGTTGGTTCAAACTTTTGCCTGCCTCATTGAGCCTCTCTAGCTGTTTGGACTATTCGTTGCTGTCAAGCTGCTTCGTGCACACTTGCCCAGTTTATATGCCCAGATGATCATGACATTTTATAACTGGTGCAAATGTTTTTGGTAATTGGGAACGAATTCTGAATGGTAATTGGTATGATGCAGTATAAATACTTCGTGCTGGTCTTGTATTATTTTGTCCTACCTGTAGTAGCCACTTTGTGAATGCATAAGCATCAATGGGACTGCATTTAATTGATCTTAGTTATTTTGCTGGATGGAAATAGAAGAGAAGCAGAGGTATTTATTTATATTGGAGAGCAATATATTATTATGATAGTACAGGACATGGACATGTAACTTTTTGCGATTTATACAAGGTTACAGAATTTCTGTACAGCTAGTTGATCATGCTGTCTGCACATAAAAGCTTGGTTATTTTTATATATGAATATGCCTCTGCCCATAGCTTGTAAAAGCATAATCTTTATGATTTTGATGATCCTAGCTAAACCCTGCAAGTTAAAGATGGGAGTGGACTTAATTAATTGTGGAATGATGGTATATAGGATATGAAATATATATATATATATATTGGAGTTTAGTATGTAGGTACTACTGGATGTATTCAATGTTGATCTTCGCAGCAGGAGAACGAGAAATAGCTGCAAAGGCATCATTAGACAAGAGCATGGTTGATGGACATGGCCTTGTTGAGCAAAAATCTGACCACCCTGACGTCAATGGTTCCCTCCTTGCACGGCCTGTTACTGCCGCTTAAGCACCTTAGTCTGTATCGCCTGCCACAAGAAGCCCCATTATCCCATAATCCCTCATTGACGGAAACAAAGAGATTTCCTGGCGGGAATTGATCCCGTCTATTGCCAGGCACCTGGTGGCTGCAGACACAAATTAATCGGTGGGTGACGGCAGAAGAATCCAATTACTAGTTTTTATCCATCCATATAATAATAAATAAAAATTGAACAGGTGGGTTGGGGGTGCTATCTTACGCGTATATGGAGGATCATAGGAAGTTGCTGTGCCTATATCCCCTTGGACTTGGACTAGACTTAATACGAGTATTAATGCCAGGAAACGCAGGACTGCAGAAGTCATGATGATGGCGGAGCAAATTAAATTGCATATAAGATGATTATGTTATATATAATAATTCTGACACTGGTGAGGGAGGCATCCAAGTTATATACATACATACATATATATATATAGTTGAAATGAAAAGTAAACACACACAAACACACGTGGGAATTAAATGGGAGATTTTGGATAAGTAATTAACTGCTGGACATCATCATGCATGATGCGTCTATATCGGTATTGTTATATGGATTTGCATAAATTTGACATGTTATTGGATCAAGTATCAGCTTTTATTTATAATGACGAGTGATCACACGGGCATGTCCGTCCATTATGAAAAAAGATTTTCTTTTATAATAATAATAATAACAATAATAATAATTATTATCTACTATATCTATGTATTGTGGTGGTGGCTATTTTGGTGGAGAGGATCATCTTTATCTCCATTTCAGCGGCTACAATATCTTGGTACTGCAATATTTTTAGTGGAAGAGCAACCGTGGAGAATTAAGTCCACCTTCCACTCTTTTAACTTTTTTTTAATAAATGGACAAACATCTCATCAGTGGATTAGACTCTTCACGAGGAACTAATAGATATGCAAATAGAAACACCTTTTGACTCTTAACGATGATATCTTTGTTCAAATTTTCAGTCTTCGCCATCTTATATATTTCTAAACAAAAGAGAATATATGGGCAAAATCTTAATTAGATAGCATTCCTGCAAAGACCATTATTACTCGATAAAACTATAGTTGTTGGAATTGGCACAGCGTATATAAAAATGATTAGCTAGGAAGGAACCTACACGACGCTCTTCCGATCTGGAAAATTTTAAGATTGATTAACTAGGAAGGAAGAACATGTAACATTCCGGAAAATTTTAAGCATGTAATTATTATGTTGATGATAATTGAATACTTACTTGAATTGTATCATAAGGTTATAAGATTGTTACTCAATTGAACGTCCAAAATTATAATGTAATCGTATTCAAAGATACAAGATAGTCACTCAAACAAACACCAAGAATTAGAAGATAATTCTTGACAACATGATCGATATTTTAACAATAAATTTGGATTAAAATATGACAATATGATCATACTGAATTGTTACAAGATTGCTAAGAATTAAAGTATAGCAACGTTATTGTATTGATTGCAAAACTTCAAGGTTTTCCACTCAAATGAATGCAAAAAATTAGAATATGGCAACAGGATCGTGTGGAATCACATTAGTTGTCACTCAAATAAATGCTAAGAATGAGAATGTGACAACGTAATCGAATTGAATTGCCTCTATTATAAAGAGATCGGATTGTTACCTAAATGAATACCAAGGGTTAGAATGCAACTATTGACAAACGTAATTGTTATTTGACGATAATTGAATAATCACTTAAGTTGGTATCAATAATATCACAAGATCTAAAGATTGTTACTCGACAAAGCATAGAGATAAGAACGTGGCTATTAATTAGTATAACTCAAAACGTAGCCACTTAATTGAAAAATCACATTAAGTTGAAGGTCTCGAATAACATAAAGCAAAGTGCAACAACTTAATCATAAGACAACTAAAAGTACAAAGACTTCTCGAGCAATAAACTCATGAATCTCATTTTGCGACACTGCCTCCTGAGTTGTACGGTGCCAATCACGTCACGTGTCGTGTTCTGGTTGGCAGAACTTAAAAACTTATTAAAAACAATTAAATCCTGATATTTTTAATGATTATAAATATAGACGGAAGGAGGTGAGGATTTCTCAACCTCCCAACCTCCTAGCCAACCCTCTCTCTCCCTTCCTGTCCATATCCATAATCATAACTCTTTCTTTTCAATGCTTTTCTTTCTCAATAAATATCAAGAGTTTCAAAAAATGAAAGAAATTCGTCTAAATGGAGGGAGAGGAGAAAAACAACCCTTAAAATGTATCAAACACTTGGTTTACTATTTGTAAATGACATCTCTTTCATGTATATAATGAATACAACTTGAAATATCACTTTGATTACGGAAAATGAAGGTTTTGAAGGCATTTGTCAACAACTCAAAGAATCTTTGGAAAAATCAAGCTAAAGAGGTAAATAGCTAATGCTTGTAAATAGCTAATGTTTTGATTCCCTTTTAGCATTCATGAAGTTTTGATACGATAAGCAGGGTTTTTGATTGAAGTCTTCCATTAGATAAACATGGATTTTGATGCATTAAAAAGAAATATTAATTACTGCATTTGAATCACTAGTTCATCTACATGCTTAGTCTTTGCTTTGCTTTACTTTGTTGCCATACTGAGAGCTAACCATCTAATGATACCGAGATGAGCAACTACTAATGTAGCATTTACTTTGCTATTTGTTTGGAATTCTGGTAGGGGTCAACGGAGGTTCGAATGTGGATCCACTTAAATGTACATGGCTATGATTGAATTGTTACGAATCTTGTGCGCACCACGGGTAGTAGTTTAATTAGTGATATGACTCAGTTGTGCATTGAAAAAAGCTTTATGCATTGAATGGTTTTCTTAAAAATAAATCTTTCAAATAAAAGGTGAATTAAATGGTTTTGTTACTCACCGAGTACTTCGTACTCATTCTTCTCTTCTACAAATTTTATAGATATGATATTTGAAAAGTAAAGCAAACCATGAGTTGGAGCATGCTCGAGATCGGGGGTAGAGTTTTTCATGTAATGAAAACATGTCTTTGAAGATACTATGAAAACAATTATGAACTTAATACTTTTTGTATTTATAAGTATGTCCACCTCTCTATAATAAATATATATATATATACACCTTATAATACAAATATATATATATATGATAGACTTTGTAATGATTTGAAGCTTACTTTTCATGGTAAAAACGTTCTAATGATTTGGCTTTGCTTTGGTAATCAATAAACTACACCTATTAATATACTTGCCGTGTTTTTTACATTTTATTGAAAAATCTAGTTTCAATGATTCTTTAAAATTTAACAACTTAATAGTTTAAGTGATTAATTTTATAGAATGTAAAACTCTGTAAGATAAAGATAATTTGTTCATTTGTACGTCTCCTCCCTGCTATTTGCATTGAAGCTTCCGTGATAGACTTCGTTAATTAATATAAGATATTCTTGAAAAATTGTAAATTAATATAAGTAATTCAGAAATATTGAAAAATTAGCTGGGTGTGACAGGACATGTCCATTCATTCCTTTACTAGTAGTAATTGTTAATTATAGATGAGAATAATGTCATGTTTGAATTGAATTGGAATGGATTTGGATGATATTTATTATTTTGTAACCTTTTAAGCTAGATTATTATTATTATTATTATTATTATTATTATTCTTATTATTATTATTATTAGCGTTGCACGAATAATAATACCAGATAATATAAATAGTTGAAGAGAATTAAACATAATTGTATAAAAAAGATTTAAACTATAATATTTGATTGTTTATGTATGTGTAAAGAAAAATAATATAAGTACTACTCGTAATATAATATATTTACACAAAAAAAACCTAAGAAAAATATTGGAGAAAATTTTTGGAGTTTGTATTAAGATATACAGGTGAATTTTTAGAGTTTGTATTTGGCTACCAGTGTACAATGCACGGGAAAATATGCTACATTCAATAAACATAGCTTGAATAAATTATGAAGGATAATATATGTATTACAACATTTATAGTAGAATTTGTTGTTTCGCCATCTTTAACACATATCTTAATTTTCCGACCTTTTCAATTTATAATTGTCAAAATATCTATATAAAATTGTCTATGAGTAAACAGCAATTTTTTCTACAAAATACACGTGTGATCTATTCCCCAATTTGAATTTTTTTACAAAATGCACGTGTGATCTATTGCCCATTTGATTTTTTTTTAACTTTTTAAATACGTATTGACAAATATCGAAACCAATCTGGAAAGCAATCTGACAGTACGAGGTAAACACGGACACAGTTCACCGATTTACAATAAACGTTTTTTTAATCCGATCTGATTCATTAAAATTTTAAACTTTTTAAAAGCTCGAAGCCAATAAGTTAAGGTCTTATTATGCATAACCCTTCTCTAAGTAGCTTTATACAAGCATATATCCTCAATTATTTTTACTAATTAATCAATGTAGGATTCCTTTTCTATACCAAAAGTCACATTTTCAATGACTTTAAAAAACAAGAATAAAATTTCAACCTTTTTAATGATAAATCCATGTGGAAATTCAATTATAATGCCCAAAGTGACTTAATTGTACTTTGATTATAGAGTTTTGCTAATTATTTGACAATTTTATAAATTTTAGCAATTATTTGTTAAATTTTTAATTAAAACCTGTTTGACCTACTTCTACATTTTGAACCTTGACCCGTTAGCTTTTTCAGTTCGACAATCGTTTCGATTTTCTTAACATTGATGGATGCTGAAACTAATCTGGAAAACAATCCGACAGTATGAGATAAACACATATACGATTCTAGTTCGCAATAAACTTTTTTTCAATATAGATCCATTAAATTTTTAAACTTTTTGGAAACTCAAGACTCATAAGTTAAAGCAATATTATACATAATACTTCTCCAAGTAGCTTAATATAGTCATATATCCTCAATTTTTTCATTAGTTAATCAATATAGGATTCTCTTTCTATGCCCCAAGTCACTTGATTGTTCTTTTATAGTGGAGTTTTGCTAATTATTTGACAATTGCATAAACTTTATCATTTATTTGTTAAGTTTTTAAATAAAACCAGTTCGACCCGATTTGACTTTTTTGAACCTTAAACCGTTAGCTTTTCTGGTTCGATAACCATTCCCGTTTTCTAAACATTGGTGAATATTGAAACCAATTTAGAAAGCAATATGATGGTGTGAGAGATAAACGCAAATATGGTTTCATTTAGCAATAAGCTTTTTTTTTCAATAATGATCCGTTAAAATTTTAAACTTTTTGGAAACTCAAGGCTCATAAATTAAAGCCCTATTATGCATAATCCCTCTCCAAGTAGCTTAATATAAGTATACATCCTCCATTTTTTTTCACTAATCAATCAATATGGGATTCCCTTTTCATGTCAAAAGTCACATTTTCAATGACCTTAAAAAAAAGAAATAAAATTTCAATCATTTTAAAGATAAATCCATGTGAAAATTCAATTATAATGCTCAAAGTCACTTACTTGTACTTTTATTATGGAGTTTTTCTAATTATTTGACAATTTTATAAATTTTAGCATTTAATTGTTAAGTTTTTAATTAAAAGTAATTTGACCTTGGGTCGACCCGATTTGACTTTTTAAACCGTGAACCGTTAGCTTTTCCAGTTCAATGATTGTTCTAGTTTTCTGAACATTGGCGAATGTTGAAACCAATCTAGAAAGCAATCTGACTGTGTGAGATAAACACATATACAGTGCCGGTTTGCAATAAATTTTTTCAATAATGATCCATTAAAATTTTAAACTTTTGGAAACTCAATGCCTATAAGTTAATATCTTATTACGCATAACCCTTAAGCATACATCCTTAATTCTTTTCACTAAATAACCAATGTAGGATTCCGTTTCTATGTACAAAGTCACATTTTCAATGGCTCTTAAAAATAGAATAAATTTTGAACCTTTTTTAATGACAAAACCATGTGGAAATTCAATTATAATGCTCAAAAGTCACTTAATTGCCCTTTTTATTATGGAGTTTTGCTAATTATTTGACAATTTTACAAATTTTAGATTTATATTTTAACTTTTTAATTAAAATTGGTTTGACATCAGTTCGACCAGATTCAACCTTTTAAAACCTGAACCGTTAGCTTTTCCAGTTCAATGACCGATTTGGTTTTCTGAACATTTACCAAAACTAAAACCAATCTGGAAAACAATCCAATGGCAGTGAGATAAATTAAAACCAAAAATTAATAAAATTGATTGAAAATGAAACTGCTTAAAATAAGGAGTGGAAATTTTATATGTAGAGTGGGAGGGATTTAAGAAACTTCTTAAATAGAATAAATTCTATTAGAGGAAGGAACGAAAATATTGATAAAAGAAAGAGATTTTTTAGATAAAATAAAATCTGATTTAGTGATTGGATTAAAAATTGGAAAATATAATGAGAAAAATAAACTAAATCAAATATATATATATATAAATAATTTAAAATAAAACAAAAAGTTTTAAAAAAAAACCAATAATGAAATGTAGGGCCAAAATGACCTACCGATTTAGCAAGAGAAAATGAGTAGGAAAAAGTAAAATGGCAACGACTCTACTTATATATATATATATATATATATATACGCACACACACTAGAAACGGCACGTGCGTTGCATGTGTCGCTAACTTCGTGTTGTCTCCTGATCAGTACCCAGAAAATGTTTTTTTTTTCTTTTCTTCATCTTGAAAGTAAAAATGTTAATCCAAAATTTGGTATCTTATATATATATATATATATATATATATATTATAAAATAGGCTTACCCAGAAAATGTTTTTTTTTTCTTTTTTTCATCTTGAAAGTAAAAATTTTAATCCAAAATTTGGTATCTTTTATATATATATATATATATATATTAAAATAGGATAATAGCCATATGCAAATTTTTCAGTCAAAACTACCATCCTACATATATATGCCTATTTATTTATTTATTTTAATAATATACATACACATTTCCAGCTAATTAAGTTTCAAATTATCTCTAATGTCTTATATATATATATGTGTTTTTATTTTATACACACATATATATAATATACGTAATTATAATATAAATTATAATATATATATAAAATAAAAGTTATATATATAAAATAAAAGTAATATATCATGCATTATACTTATTGAACAACAATACAAGTGTGATATGATAATTATGTAACGAGCGACCTTCATGAAATCTCTAAAACCTTCCGAAACCTTAGAGGCCTACTAGGGTTTGGCATATGGGAGCTCTATAAAAATGATGTTCTATCATAGAGCGTACAAGCGAAATCCAACAGCATCAATTGGCGCCGTCTTTGGGAACTCCGATCAAAAAGTACACTTTACTGCATCAAAGATCAAAAACTTCATACCTCATCAAATTGGCTATTTGAATTAAATGAAATTCACATGCACTCTTTATTATAATGTGCTCTAATCATTTTTATAATTATTGCATGATTGGTAACGACATGCCATGATTAAGTTGAGACATGAGTTCAAATAGCTCATGGATGCATCGTGTTCACTGCCAATCCCAACCTCGGAAGAAGAAAAGGTCAAGGCCGGTCATTGGTCTTTGGCTCTTACCCACTACTACTGGTCGTGACTATATTATACGAGACTTCCTAGGTAGATATGGAGTTGTTGAATCATCTCTTACACGTAAATGAATAGACAAGAGCAAGGCTGGTTATCGCGTGAGTGTTCTTAAATTTTTAAGGGCTCTATATGTTGGTCCAGTTCCAGGTTGGACTTACTATGGTTCACATTCGGTATCTGCACCAACCATTTACTTCTAAAATATTTGGATTATTGGTCATCTCTATGGCAAAATTACTTATTATTATGGACTCAAGGAACCAACATCCGAGGTACACACTTAACCAACCTACGTCCACCTCCGAGTGGTACACGGTCATTCTTAACACAAATACGCCCTCCAAACTATGGTGCTTGCTCATTCCTTAGCGAACCTACGTCCATCTCGAGTGGTACACGGTCTTTCTTAACGCAACTGCGCCCGCCAAGCCGCGATGCTTGCTCATTCCTTAGCGAACCTATGTAAGATCGGAAGAGCGTACACGGTCACTCTTAATGCAACTACGCTCGCCAAGCTGCGGTGCTCGCTCATTCCTTAACTGACCTACGTCTACCTTCTGAGTAGTACATGGTCGCTCTTAATGCAACTACGTCCACCAAGCCGCGGTGCTTGTTCATTATTTAACTGACCTACGTCCACCCCCAGAGGTATACGTCGCTTTTAATGCAACTAAGCCTGCTAAGCTGCGGTGTTCACTCATTTCTTAACTGACCTACGTCCACCTTCTGAGTGGTACACAGTCGCTCTTAATGCAAGTATACCTGCCAAGCCGCAGTGCTTGTTCATTCATTAACCGACCTACGTCCACCCCTGAGTGGTACATGGTCGCTCTTTACGCAAATACGCCCACAAGCGGTGGTGCTTGCTCATTCCCTAGAGAACCTACGTCCACCCCGAGTGGTACACGGTCACTCTTAACATAACTACGCCCACCAAGCTGCGGAGCTCGCTCATTCCTTAACTAAGCTACGGCCACCTTCTGAGTGGTACTCATATCGCTCTTAACTAAACAACAACCACCATTAAGTGGTGTTCAGTTCACCTCTTAGCTGGTCTATGTCCACTCTCAAGTGGTACTCAGATTGTACTTGACCTACGTCTACCTTCCAAGGGGTACTCAGGCTTCCTTAACTAGATCGGAAGAGCGTCGCAGATCGTCCTACTCGATCTACGACCGTTCAGTTGGTTCTCAAATCTTTCTTCATTAGTGTATGTTCCTTACGTCACACATCTACTAGCGCGTTTTTGGCTCTTTATGACCTCTTCAGGTCACTGCACAAGGTTTTTAATCAATACTACTTAAATGACCTCTTTAGGTCACTATTTTTGATCTCTTCAGATCAATGGACGTGATCTTATCAGACCACTTCTACAACATATTCAGGTCAATGCTCTTGACACTGGCGAAGCTAAAGGGGGACGATGCTGGGCCCCAGCCCCTCCTGAATTGGAAACTTTTCCTTTTTAGTTTCTTTAAAAAAAATTTATATATAAAAGTAATTTAGCCGTGCGTAATATACGGTTCACTTTTCCGGCCTAGTCATGTATTAGCTCCTGGCTCCGCCATGATCTTTTTAGTTCAATGTACATAGTCTCATTGGACTACTTAAACAACCTCCTCAAGCCCATGCTCATGCTACTATTAGTCCTTGCTCATGTTCTTATTAGTCTATACTCATGTTCTTGTTAGTCGATCAACATCTTCAAGTCAGTGTACATGCTCTTATCAATTCTACACTTCTTCAAGTCCATGTATTTGCTCTTATTAGTCGTATAGCCTCTTCAAGGTAGTATACGTGCTCTTATCAGACCATGTCGATGGCCTTTTTAGGCTACTACTCATGCTCTTATCAGATATCATGGTCTTATCAGACTACCTTACATGATTTATGGCCAACATGACCAACACATGGGCTCAGTTCTCAAATCCTTTCATGGTCTTTATTCACAACCGTCTACGTAGACATCACATTTCAGACAATAAGTTCTCACACAAGGAAAAATGAGAACTAGATTATCACAAGAGGTTACTGCATTCAAGAACGGCTCTTACATCCACATCTATGTCGCTACTACTTGTTCTCTAATTACGCACTTTGAGTTCTGGAAATTGAGCATGTAACATGAGATTAACGAACTAAAGAGGTAAATGAACATCACGAAAATTCACACGCCACAGAATCAATTAATATGACAAAACAATTGAAAAATAAAGCACAAGCTAGTATGTTAAAATTAACATTTTAACCCTTTTTGCCGGGATAAGTGATACGATAATTGTGTAAGAGCGACCTCTATGAAAGCTCTAGAACCTTTAGAACCCTTAGAGGCCCACTAGGGTTTGGCCCATGAGAGCTCTATAAAAGGAGACATTCTATCATAGAGCATACACGCGAAATCCAACCCCATCTGAGTGTACGATAATTTTGGAGCTACATAAATTCTGTATACTCTCTTTTTCATAGTTTTTTAGTTTTCATATTCAATGTGAAATTAAATTTATATTAAAAAATTCCTCATTCATTCTCATTTTTATTAGTTAAAAGTACTGTTCCATGAATGATAATTTAATTAGTTCTGTGTCAAGTGAAATAATTATACGCAATAAAAGTGTAATTATTAGTAAAATGTGTATATGAGTGAGTAATACATAATAAAATTGTGGTTACTTGGTTCTTTAAATTATCAAGTATTTTTTGACTAACTATTCTATTTTGTGCAATGCACGGGTATACAACTAGTATCAATAAAGAGAGCCAAATATGCAAACTAAAACTCCAATACAAAAGAAAACATTATCCCTTGTAAAACTAATAGCTCATTGTGATAAGCTAAATATATTCTATCAACGTCTCTTTCTCTCAATTCTAACCATCTTCCAGCATTTTTAAATGTAGCTTTCATTTGCTTCAGTGGCTACAAGATTTTACCTTAATTGCGACATCAAGGATGGCATTCCCATTATGTAAACATGCATAGCCATCTAGTAAAACAAGATAAGTGATTACATGATTCCATAAAGCACGTCGCCGAAGAATGGAAAAGTACCTAATGTTTTTTTTTTCCCTTCTCTTTTTTTCCCTTGAAGATGTACCTGATGTGTTTTGGAACTGAATCAATTTAAATGGCACCTCCATTCAATTTCTTAAGTTTTTCTCCTTATAAGGTAGTCAAGCAATAAGCACCGGTGAAGAAAAAAAAAGTGAAGAAGAGACAATAGTTTCTTGGTGGTAGTTTCTTATTTGATATATACTAATAGGCCCTGCTCCGTAATAGTATGTGAAGAATACTTATAATTTCTAAGATCTCAATAAACAACAGCTAGTTTTGAACTTAAGGGAGCCCTTCCAATGGAATGAAACAGAGAGAAATCTACATTAGAAATTAATAAAAAAGAATCTTCAAGATGACGTCATTTGACAACGCGTATAGAATAAAAGTTAAAACCTTTCCAACTTCCTGAAGACACAGCCAAAATAAAACTTCAACAATTTATCTCTATTCTTTAAAACAAACAGAGGGCCACACAAACACTAGAACCAAAATCGTAAAAG
>CAVNYN010210939.1:0-10953 GCA_963692815.1 Nyctanthes arbor-tristis | reverse complement strand
AATTTTAAAAACAAAATATTTAAAAATATTAAAAATAATAAAAATCCCCTCCCCTTCCCTCCCCTCCCAAAAGGGCCGTCGGAAATAGCTATCGAAACCATTTTCGGTGGCCAAAAAGCTGCCGAAAATGACAGCATTTTCTTGCCATTCGAGCAGCTAAAATTGGGAGGTAGATCTCCTCATTTGGCTGCAACTGCCGTAAATGGCATTTTGTTGCCATCTCAACAGCCAAAATCGGGGGAGTGCTGCCGAAAATGGGTTGCAAAATGGGAGGATTGGCTACCGGAATGGCAGCAAAATGCTGCCATTTCCGGTAGTATTTAAAGGGGACTAAACAGGAAGAAGAGAGATCCACCGAAGAAGATCCTTCTCCTTTTTTTCAGAAGAAAAGGAGGATCTGAACAAAATCGACGAAACGGAAGAAATCTGAGTGAATGAAAAGGAAAAAACACTGGATAAATTCTAGTTAGAGGCATGCTCTAAAAATAGCCTAGTTTATAAAGATTCTTATATGATGAATATCAATGAAAATCAGGACAATTCCAAATACAAAAACTTAGCCCAATAGTATTTTACTGCCGAAAATGGCAGCATTTTGCTGCCATTCTGGCAACTAAAATGGGTAGAGGTGGATCCCTCTATTTTGCTGCTGGAAATGGGTAGCAAAATGGGGGGATCCACTCCCCATATATGCTGCAGGAAACGGCAACAATTTGCTGTCGTTTCCGGTAGCCTTTTAGCGGCTGAAAATGGCTCCGGCAGTCGGGAGGGGTGGGGTGGAGTGAGAGTTTTTTTTTAATTTTTTTATTATTTGTAATATTTTTAAATATTTTATTTTTAAAATTAAAAGGGTAAAGGGTATAATCGTCATTTTCTATAAAAAGGTTGAGTAGATAGTGAAAAAACCTTTTGTGAGTATTTATGAAAGATTAGGGACCCGAGAGAGTCTTAAAAAAGGTTAGAGACCTAATGGATTCTTGGCCCAAAGGTTGGGGACGTTTTGTGAAATTAACCCAAGCTTTAATGTAGATTTTTAGCAAACGCCCTATATTTTCTCTAATTATTATTGTTATTATTATATTTTTTACATGGGGATATGAGGGTTGTGATGGAATTTTGGGGGTAGATGTGATTCAAACCCGAGACTTTCAACTCAGAATGCAAACATCTTAATCAATGAAGCACAATTCGGACAACTTCTCTAATTAATTTTGTTAAGGCACAATTTAACATAGGATTTTTTACACCTAGCGTCCTCTAACCTTTCACGTTTTTCTGGATTACGACTCCGACCTTTATTTTTCATCGGCTGGATCCTTAACCTTTTAAGATAGTTACACCTAAGGTCCTTGATAACGAAAATTGTCTATGTTGACCGTTAATATGGGGGTATTATGGTAAAATATAAAAAAAAAACTAAATATTTTAATATTTTTCTTTCGAAAAAATATTTTCTTTTTCAATTTTTTTTAATGGAGGACCTCCTTCCCCCCTCCAAAAACGCTGTAACCCTTTTGGCTGCCAGACATGACAGCCAAAAGGGTGGGAAACTACCCTCTAGACTGCTAAAAATGGCAGTAGAAAGCTGCCATTTCTGGCAGCCATTGGGGGTGGGACCCTCTCTTTTTGGTTGCCATATCGGGGGAGCCCCCTCATGGGCTGCTGGAAATGCAGCCCCTTTTGGCTGTCGAAAAAGGGGGGAGTCCTCCCTCTAAAGGCCGCCAGAAATGACAGCACTTTGCTGCCATTTCTAAAAGCCATTTGGCTGTTTAGGGGGTCCGCCTTTAAAAAAAAATTTTGAAAAAGAAAATATTTTTTTCAAAAAAATTTTTTTTGAAAGAAAAATATTAAAATATTTATTTTTTATATTTTACCATAATACCCCCAAGTTAACGACCAAAATAGACGTTTTATGTCATTAGGACCTTAGGTGTAACAATCTTAAAAGGTTGAGGACTCCGCCAAGGAAAAATAAATGTTAGGGACATAATCCGTAAAAACGTGAAAGGTTAGGGACGTTAGGTGTAAAAAAACCTTTTAAAATTAAATACAAACGTGCTTAATGATATATGGAACTTCTCTATGTCTATGCTCCTCAACATCTTAGTGAGGGATGACTACCAAAATGAAGTCAATTACATTGTGTGATAGTGTAAGTCGCAAAATAATTTTTTGCATCATCTGTGCGTTGTACAAATTTTACCAGATATATTTTTAACATTATACTGGTCAATTCTTTAATTTTTTAATTTTTGGCATCACCTATGTGTTGTATAAATTTTCTAAGTTGCACGGCTATAATTGAGTAGAGAATTTTTTATTTAATGTAAAAATCTATTGTTTATGCATTTTTTTCATTAGGGCTTACAAAGTGTTTGGCAACTGTGGTGGATTATAATCTGTCATACAACATCATTTTATTGGTTTCACTTTTTTTAAAAAGTCAAAAAACAAATGTCAAGCTGTAATTTTTGACTTTTTACAAAAAGTAACCAATAAAATGATGTCACGTAATATATTATAATCCAACAAATAATCCAAATTCTAATGAAACACTTCCTTAGTTTGGTATCAGTTCTTCTATAATGTCGATTATACACTATTTATGGAGTCCAAACTGTGATGTGGCAAGTGTCCATTGGACACATTAGAAGATAATGATCACATTTTCCTCCAGTGTGTCAAATAGACACTTGTCACATCACAGTTTGGACTCTATAAATAGTGTTCAATAGACACTATAGAAAAATCTAGTTTGGCATTGCTAGAGCTTCTCCAATAAGCAGTGTTCGGGTAGAATATGTGTGAAATCCGCAAGTGTGCCGGTCCTACAAGTAATAAAGTGGACAATGAGTCTGAGTTATCATTCCCATGATGATCGGATTGTGTACGGAAATTATTAGTTCCAACTTTATTTGAATGATCAAATCTTGAGTTTTAGAAAAGAGAGTAAATAAACAAGTCAATAAAATTAAGAAAATAAAATATATACAAAGATGTAGAGGGAAATATATGATGGATATGTGTTAGGACTCACGACTTTACTATAATTAGACCACCTAGTCTAGCAACAATTAATCTATATTACAGACTGAATCTCACAAAATTAACTAAGTACTATTATCAAAGCTAGTCAATCCTACAACATTTGTCCCCCTGACCTATCTTTAAGTGAACGCGTTAACAATCATATTAAGTGTATTAATTAATAAGAGATTCATGTAAGCCTCCCTAAAATTCACCCTACGTGACGGTACTAACCACAAGCAAATCTCTTTGTCTTGTCTAAATTAACGATTCTTATTGTATAAGCTAACTTAAATATTCTTTTCTTGAGTTCAACAAAAGTCCATAGATTTATTCATCTATTGGCCACATAGATGAAGACGAAACAATATACCAATAAAAATTTAACATAAAAATTAATTGCATAAATTAAGCATGAAAAACATGACTATAGTCTCAACTAGGTTACATCGTTTGTCTTAACTTTCAATCAAATCAATTACACATCATGAATAAAGCGCATAACCCGAGTAATTAGCGATTGAATAAAATGAAGAAATCTTACACTAAGTTTCTTCTTCTTGAATCTCGAACTTGACCTCCCAAATCTTCAAAAGTTTTGTGTTTTTCTCCATTTTTTTATGGTGTTTATGTATTGTGTAACTCTTCCCCTCCTCAAGGTATGTTCCACCTTTTTATATAGAGCCTTAAAGCCTTCTAAGAATGAAGAAAGTTCGGGTACCAGTTTTATCATAAAAAGACTTCAAGAAAAACTCGAAATAATAGGAAAAGCAGCGTGTATGGGGGTGATGCCGCCGCATGGAGTATCTGTGTAGCCACATGCGCCCAAAGTTCCATTAAGCTGGTTTCTAGTGCACCTATGAGGGTGTATGGTCAGGCGGTGTGCCCGCACCGGCCATTCGACGTCGCTGCGCATTTTGGGATAAACTTTGCAAGCGCACGGGGAAACTTTAACATCCCGCAAAAACTTAACCTCCAATAAGGCTACGTGGTCGACAATGATGGTATAATTGCTTGAATTATATCGGAAGATCTTGAGATTATTGCTTTCACAACAACAAATAAAGAAATGCGGGTCTTGATTGACAAAAATCAAAGTTCAGTGACTAAACTACAAAACGATACAAGGACTTCAAGTAATAAACGCGCAAACCACATTTGGCCACATCACCCCAACATATGTACGGCGCAAGATCGTGCCAAGTGTCGTGACGTAGTTGACGGAACTTAAAAGTTTATTAAAACTAACTAGTTTCTAACTATTATAAATAGGTCATTTGAGTCCTCAATCTTCCAAACTTCCCAACTTATCCCTTTTTCTCTCCTAAATTCGTCCAAATATATCATAGGGTGGAAAACAACTCTATAAATCCACCAAAATGCCTATTTGTCTTTTGAAAATGGTCTCTTACCATATATAAAAGGTTTATAGTTTGAAAAATTGCTTTAATTGAGGAATATCAAAGCTTTAATAGCATTTTTCACTTGAGATTATTCAAGGAATATTTGAGGTGAGTAACGCGTGCCTTGACTCTCCCTCTTCGAAGCTCATATCTTCCATAACTCTCTGTGTTATTCAATAATTGATTGTAATTGCTCCTCAAGCTCCTATTGGTTTGTTTTGGCATTTGATTATTGACGGTGCACTATTACTTTGGTTAAACAATTGTTCCTTGTTCTTGGGCATCGGTAGTGGCGCCGTTTACCTGTTTACTTTACTTTGTGATGCTATGGCCTTGCTGTGTGGTCTTGACCATTTTGAATTGTTATTGAATCTTTGTGTGTTGCATTTATGGGTAGGGGCTAAGCTAGTGATGGCCCAACTTATGCTTATGATTGACTTCCTTGTGGTATTATAGCCTTCTTTCATTTCATCATGAGCCCATGCATGCTGCTATTCTCTGAATACTTTATACTCGCTCCTCATCTCTTCCAATCCTATATGTACTAAGTTAAAGCTTTGTGGCTGGATCGTCCTAAGAAGATACATGTATGTGATCGAGACTTCGGTGCGTGGCTGAGGTTTCGTTGTGGGTGACCGTAATACACTTAATTATCAGAGTACACAGCGAAAGCATCTGAATACTTTTTGAATTGTATTTGCAAAAGTCTTGCCCTTGATTTTAATAGAAATATATATATATATATATTTAAATACTTCCGCTATTATTAAAATTGGAGGCGTGACAGAAACTGTGCGGCCACACAGGTTCTTTAAATATTTTTCTGTCCTTTTTTTTTTCTTTTGGCCCTTCACGTTTTGGCTCTTGAAATCTTGACCCCAAACTCCAAAATTCTTATAAAGTTGATCCAAATGCACCTAATCTCATACATCTTTACTTCCTCTCGAATTTTAACCTACAATTCATCAAACTAAATATAAATACGGACTTTTAAACATAATATCACCTAATTAGCTACATACTTGGCGGATTTAAACATTAAAAATAAATACCTATCAAGCAACTTTATGCCGTGTTGGATGAAAAAGCTATCGTACAACTTATATAGAATACAATCAAATAAATTATTATGATTCAATGAGAAAAATAAAATAAAATAGATTGTTGCAAAAATTTGTAAATTTTCTCTATCTTTCTAATAATATCAAAATGTGTAAAATAAAATCAAATATAGGGTTAAATTGGACAATTTAATTATTATTAATTAAAAAAACTAAAAGTAGGAGTCAAAATTTTCTTTAGGATGTTATTGCTTCTCCAATAATTACTTTTTCTAAAATTTACCAAAAAATTTCATCAATTGTACTTCTCAACAACAACAACAGTAATAATAATAACAACAACAACAATAATAATAACCCTAAGAGAAGAGGAGAAAAGAGAACCATTTTGTTCAAAGTTATACAGTCAAAATAGTTAGAGCAATTACAATGTTGTCGTATTCAAAATGGTGTATACACAATGGTATTCCATGTCAATAGCAGTTTGAAAAATCTATAAGCTATTAAATGTGAATTTCCCAATATAATCAAATGGTTGTTTCAATACTAACAATTAGATTCTCCAAAATTGTATAATATTGGAAGATTTTTGACGATCATTATATAGAAAATATAATTGCATAAGATTAGAAGATTTTTGACGGTCATTATATAGAAAATTAAATCAATTCGAAAAAAAAGCAATCAATAACCAACAATACAAAATATACAATCCTTTGAAGAAAACACCAATCTATTGGCAGTAATTGCTGATTTAGGAGCTAAAAATACCACGCGATATTTTCTTCCCATGGTAAGACGTGAACACATACCCTCCAATAAATAATAAGTTGCAAATTGATAATGATAATGGTTAGAAAGTTAAATTGCAAAGCTAAACACATTTACCGAAATATAGGGATTTCATCAAATAAAGGATTGGAAATTGTTTGGATTATGATATGAAAGAAAGAGTTTGATTTAATTACGATTCTCGGCAGAAAAAGGATCTTCTCAATGTGAATTAGGATCTATATAAATGGAAAGAGATATCAGCCATTTAGGACAAATAAGAGTTTGATTAAATTAGGAAGATAAACGGGATCACAGCAAAAATTCAGCCAAAAAAATGAATGCAAACTAGTGTTACAAGTGACTTTTTTCTATTAATTGTCAGACTCTATATATAAGGCTCAATCTAACGTAATAGAAATCAACGGCTTTACATGAGTAGTAGCTTATAAATGGTAATTGGTGGGGTGGGGTGGGGGAGAGGGGGGGGGGGGGGGGGGGGGGGGGGTTGGTGGTGGGAGTGGGAGTAGACAGTAGGCCATCCCTTACTTAAAGTCTTACACATTCTAATGAAATGACCTAAATGCCTCTATTGAGAACCCCAAGGAGAACCCAGAGACTTTTTGAATATGCTGATTTGTTGACAAGTTTGGTTCGAACTCATTAAGGGCATTTGAGTAATTTTCTGATTATGTAACTGAACGTGTAAAGGATAACCGATAGAATTATTGAACAGAGCGTCCCTGCAAATCTAGACCTGCCGTCTACTAGACCACCTCCGCAGTTTTTCATGCCACATCCGATTTTTTAGTTGACGTGTCACAAAAAAAGAAGAAAAAAAAAAAATTTACATCCCACTCGATAAATGAAACTAGTAATTGCCAAACGGACGAACCTAGAATTCCATAGTTTCTTGTTGCTCGTTTAGGGTTCAGTTGATTGACGAATCTATGAAGTTTGCAGAAAGCGGGATTCGAAAGGAAGCCAGTGATGATCAATGTAGCATATGTCTTGAGGACTTCTGTGAAAGCAATCCTTCAACGGTAACTATTTTTTCTTTTCATTATAATAATAACTTCAACCGGCGGTGTGTACTGTAAATGATCTCCCCGCCATACCTACGTCTGCCTAGATTATCCCGCTAGGCATGGGCTTATGAAATCTTACGGCAGGAGATCGGGACTACGGTTTATATAGCCATGTGTTTTATGAAATCGTATGAATAACGTCTTTGTAGGTGATGAATTCCAGTTGCAGGGATGAGTTCCATTTCCATCCTAAGTGCATTCTTGAATCGTAAGCGCTTTTAAGCTTTTATTTCATTTTCTTTTCTTTTCTAATTTTTCCCATATAAAAGTTTAATTACTTTTATGTAACTAAAGAGTTAAATTTTGCAATTTGCATGCATCTTGCTTTGATCACTATCAATTTTGTATTTCATCTTTCAATATACAATTTGCTACTGTGTTTTCGTTCTCTAATCATGTAATGTAGTCAAGCTACTCTTACTTGATGCTCTTCCGATCTTAGCTTTTTCTGGTGTCCTTGATTTGAGTTCTATCTTCCCTCTTTAACTTCTTAGTCCTAGGAGTCTTATGTTGTTGGGTGAGGCTGTATAATTTGACTTTAGGTGCAGTTGCTTTTGGCTAAACTAAAAATCTAAAATTAAGTAAAGTTACTTTTAAGTCACTTAAGGTCCATAAGACTAGAACAAGATTAAGATGAGCATTGAACAAATTATGCAGCCATAACTAAAAGGAGAGACGTTATGCTTTAGTCATCATTTGAATCAAGGGTGCGCTTTCTTAATACTTCCATTCTATGTACTGGTACTACTGATGCAAGAGAAAAGTTAGGAAAACTACCAGTGGAGACAGTTTGCAGGAATCTGATAAAGATATCACCAAAACGGAAAAAGAAAAATTAATCAGAAGAGAGGGAGTTTAAGAATATTTATACCAGAGAGTGGTTGCAGCCAAGGCTCAAGAAAGCATCTCCCATTCTCTTTGTTAGTGTCTGGTACGAAGAATGATCAGAGAAGTTGACTATCATTTGAATGGAAATGAAAAGATGAATGCGAAATCAAGGTTGCTGAAATCTCTGATCTTTTCTTCTTAGTACTTAAAGAGGTTACTTTCTTCTTGAGGCGATCCAACTAGATGTACAGAACATGACTGATATTGCAAGACAGCCAATGCATATCACCAGCCATTCTAACATAATTAACATTGCTAGACAGTCAACAAGCATCACCAGCAATTCTAAGGCAAAAAACCCCCTCCTAAGTTACCTTACTGATCGTCTGTCTATAGAAAAGAGAAGGGGTTTCTCCTCTTTTTACATGTGTCTCTACTGCAAATAAGCCAAAAATTGAAATGGTTCCTATTTACACTTGATTTACCATTTGACATGAAAGATCATCAACACGACGTGTAACTTGAAACTGGACCAATGTGTAAAAAGTCATTTGAAATCCACTCTGTAGCCTGTACATATTAATTTCCAAACAAAGCAAGAATGGTAGAACAATTATTTTTTTCTGAATAAGAATCTAGCTATTTAAGCTATATGGTGAACTATTTTCGCTAAGAATTACTTTCACCATTATATTTGCATGGGTTACTTGAGTACTAATTTGTGAAAATAGAAAATGAATGAACGGATGTTCTATCCTAAATCCTATTTTCTAAGTCTATCTAAACAGAACTTTTTTTTTTTTGGGATCTATTTGGAAATTTTTTCATGTTTCCAATGACCAGTTGTACTCAGATAATATGGATGCTTGTTATTATCTAGATCTTATTGTGTGAAAAAAAATTGATGTTGGATGTCTGTCCAACTTTTTGGAAGTTCTTGTCAGCGCTGCGGCAATAGGATTATATATTGTTGAAGTACGTTCTTATGGTTGAGATGGAAGTAATTTAACAGTTAATACTTATAATTTTTGAAACAGGTTTGGGAGAATTTTTAGTTGTCCATCATGTGCGCAGCATGTCAGTTCAAAAGATTTTGTCAGGTTGGCTTCTAATATTTGGTTTTAATTTTGTTTTCACATTGGTTATTGGTATAAATGTTATATTGGTTTGTGATTTATTCTGCATTGATGAACTATCACGTTTTCCTATTATGACAGGCATGGATTGCTCGGGAGAGTAGAGCAGAATAGAGGTATTTGGTAAACTACTCTTTTCTTTTGACCAAATTGAAAGAACTTTTAGTTCCAAAGAAACTGTGTTCTTGATGCAGGACAAGAAAATTTTAGGCTTCTTTCTATGCCTGGAAGGGAAAAATGTTGAGTTACCAGGTACAGCACCAAGCAAGATGTGGTCCTCTCATCTCAACACTGCTCAAAAGTTGAAGGCAGCTGCCTCTTTCCTCTCCCCACCTCCCCCTAGAAACAGAATACAGAGACAGGGAAAACTCTAGCATTTGAATCTGCTGAGGATGTATCCCATGAGGCTTTGAACATGCTACCGGCCTACATTGCCTCTTACGTTGATGCAATGAATAAATCTATTGGCATTAGAGAGGCTGAGAGGCTGGTAACAAAGACTGATGAGGAGGTTTTGAGTTCATCTGTGCCCCCTTTCAAGAGGGCCCCCATCCTTGTGGTGGAGCACACGCATCGGATGGTTGATCTGAACAAGGAATGCCACAAGACCATGGAAGAGCTGGATGCTGCTCGAGCAGAGATAGCGGACCTCCGTAGAGAGAATGCAAAGATGAGGAAAGAGCTGGTCGATGCTGAGACAGAGATAACTGTGCTTCGGAGGGAGAAGGAGAAGAACAGGGAAGATCTAAACAGCACTCGAACAGAGATAGATGTCCTTTGTAAGGAGAAGGAGAAGAGCTTGGAGCAGCTGGAAAGCATACAAAGAGATTTCAAGGTAACTGAGGCCGCTAAGGCGGTTGAATCTAATATATTGGAAGTAATGTGTAGATTCTTGTTCTTGTTGCAATTGCTTTCTCTATTTTGGCTGATAACATAATTATATAGAGAATGAGGCGCTTTAATTAATGCAAATGAATGTCTTACAAAATAAATTCCTTTGCTTTCATTCTATTCCTTCTAATTTCTTTCAGGTGTAGCAATACTTCTTTCCTTTTAGTTTTTCTTTTTAATTTTACTTTAAGCTTTTATGTACATTTTATTGACTAAGCCTGTTAACGTGGTGCTCTTGCTTTCTGCCTGTTTTTCTATCTTTTAAAATGATTGGATTCTTAGCAGATTATTCATTTTCGAGCATTGGAGAGACCCACGGAGGACGGTTTCTGCCTAGTGTTGTGAGTACTGACAGGTCTTATTGTCATTTCTAAAATAATTGTTTTAGACAGTGAACTCTTCTTTTATGCAATTATTAGTACATGAATTCTTATTATTTTGCATTTTAGCAGAGTTAGTCTTATATTATATGTGTATAACCTTTGGCATAAATTTCTAGAGCAAAGAACGACACATATGATGATGTTGTGGAAAGAGTGGCCCAACACCTTGGTTTGGTTAATCCATCCAGAATTCGTCTTACTCCGCACATTTGCTATTATCAGCGAGAGTGATTCAATCAAATACAGATTAGTTGATTGGTTGTTAGATATGCTTGTCCACCATAATCAGGTAGCTCTCACGAAGTCAACTCCGTATGTTCCTTTTAACAATTTGGAGGCCGGCCTGTGACCAGACTTGTTTCATT